>VYZR01070738.1:0-10151 GCA_013400675.1 Oxylabes madagascariensis
TTGCTTGGGGGTCAGTGCCTTTTGGCACAGAAACTCACAGCCTGCAGGCTTCCAGCACACGGGGGTGGGTCAGAGGGGTGACTTACGCCCGCAGTAGGCGTGGAAGCAGACGCTGGGCTTGCTGAGGTGGTACACGAAGTATCCTCCAGGGCAGGCCTTGACCTCGATGGTGGCGTTCCAGAGGCAGCAGCTCCCGCTGAAGCTGGCGCAGGCCTGGCGCCGCACGACGCCGTCGGCCGGGCGCGGGTGGCTGCCGTTCATCCAGATGGGCGCGTGGGTGCCGCAGTGGTTCTCGGGGATGCAGAAGGTGGGCATAGCGTCGCCGGCCATGCCCGTGAAGCGGTACCACTCGCCGTCGATGCCGCTGTCGCACGTGGGCTGCCCGTGCGAGCCGTTGATCCGGTGCTCCGTGTTCCTCCAGGGCTCGTTCAGGCTGATGTAGGCGGAGCAGGGGTCCAGAGCTGGGACACACAGAGAGAGCGGCTGGTAGATATCAAACCGAGTTGCTGATAGATAATTGCAAAAGAGAATTTTTTTCTCCGTCTCTGACTTAATGGAACTGTTGTGATAGAGAGACCCCTGGGGAGAAAAGGTGATACGAGCAAACTCATTGCCTTGTGGAAAATTCTGACAGCTCGTCTTAAAGGTCTTGGAGGAACAAGCAAATTAACAGGGCTCTTACAACATTATGCAACGGTCTGACTTACTGTTCAGCTGAAAGGGGGGAAAAAGATATAAGCAAATCTGAGGCCCAGGTAATGATTTTGCCACAGGAAATACACCCTGGGATCTAGCCTAGGACAACAATCCTTTGTTCAAGTATTAACTGAGCACCAGCAAACCCTTCCTGAAGTCACTGATAACTCTCCCAGCTGCCTAGGAACAAAGGACTATATCTCAAACAGGTTATGCAGCCTCTTTTAAAACCCATCCACAGCCAGTGTCAGCCCTCACATCTGAGCTACCAAACCTTTTTATTCATTGTCTTAAAATCCAGAGGGCGTGAAGGTCTGAATTGGGATCTTCTGGGGAGTTAAACCCTTTACACGGCTGTGTTCCTTGCAAGCCCACAAACCCTCCTGACCTGCACAGGAGGTCAGCTCTCTGTGAGTGAAGTGAGCGTTTGTGGGGGCAGGACACGAACACATGAACTTCCTGGCAAGTGCATGCCTGCTCACGCAGTGCTGAAGGAGAGTGTCCCTTCTCAGAGGCCTTTCTGAACCTTCTGCAAATAATTAAAAGATGAGAGCACCATAGGGAGAACATAAATGAAGAATTTAAGTATTCATTAAATTTTCAGTCTCCTCCTAATTAACCCTCATTTGGAAGCTTCCTCACTGAAAGTCCAGAGGTTCCATTTTGCCTTACATTTAATACCTGATTAAGCACAACTTATCCATGACGAGCAATTCCCTATTAAGCAAAAGGAATACTAATACTGCCCTGAGTAAGGAAAATTGATTACCATTTCCTAAAATTAGGCTAATAAAACCAATCACTCTGACAAAATGCATCTTGGACTGGAACAGCCTCAACTTTCCACAGCACATTTCTTTTGAAGTTCTAAAGCTGTGCTGTTTTGTTTTGACAACAGTGTGATGGAGTTTGGGTGAAGGAGGAATACTATGCTCTTTCTATTAGAAACACAAATGATTCAGGTTCATTATTTTGATTTGTTTCACTGACTTTGAAGTGGGAGCTACAAGTGCTTCAGAGAATAGACTTCAAGTCACTCTTATTTAGCTGTGTCCTCTGTAAGCACCTCACAGATGTGCTACCTTATAGAAATATTTCACAAATATAACATCTCTCATGCCTTCCTCAGCCACAGACACATTTTGCTTGGTCTCAAATCCAGCATAAAAGACAGGAGCAGCTGCCAGAGTCAGGAGTGCTGCAGAGCTGGCACAGGGAGCGTGGATCTGGGTTATGAAGGAATCTCTAGTGCCACAATTCAAAGATATGCAGAGGAGCTGATTCACTGCTACCACAACCAGCCTTACTCTCTCGAGCAGCAGAGGGGGGAATGCAGCAGGGAATCTCTGATGGGATTCACCAGGCATTCCCTCGTGAGCTCTCCTTTTCACCTGCCTCTGCTTGCCTGCCCTTACCCACAGACAGCAGCAGCGCCATAAATCCCATCCTCCAAAAGCTGGTTTGGTTTCTCCCAGAAAGAAAAGATAGGTCCTGAACAGTTTCCCCTGGGCTTCCCTCAGTGTAATTCCCTTGGTTTCCACAAAAGGATTTGGTGTGGCCTTAGGGTGAGTCACTGACTAAGATGAAAAGGTTTTCGTGTTGTTAAAAGCCAAACGAGGTGAAGCGGGAATGCCCTGTCAGCTTCCCAGCTGGGCAGCACTAAAAATACCAACACTCTCATTAGCTTTCATGTAATTATGAAAAATCCCTTGCAGACAGACTCTGGGAACACTCATCTAGGGAGATTGCATTGTCTCCTAAACATCCAGGAGATAATTTAAAGACAAAATTTAGTGAGATGAACATGCAGCAGCTCAGAGGGAGCTGGAAGAAGGCACATCAGGGGAATTGAGGTAGCATTCCCTCACATCTTTCATTCCCCTGAGAGCTTCTGGCAGGAGTGAGGGAGAAGCAAAACAAGCAGAAAAAGCAGACAGTGCTCTTTGGAACACTGCAGATCCTCACAGCCACCTTTGGACTGCCAGCACAGTTTTTTTCATTTTAATTAATTGAGTTTAAAAAAAAAAAAATCCACAAAAATAGAGAACCAACTGATCAGCCTCTTACCCCTTCTCCCCAAACAACAAGCTTGGGGGTTTGCACAAGACAAGTAACTGTCTCCAGCTCACTATTTTTCATTTTTCTTGGCTCAATTCTTTTCCTCCTCAATGCTTCTTACGTAGCTTGAGCAATTGAGGCTGACAAGCATCAGCTAGGAAGCAAAGCTTTTCCATTTGTAAGCTTGATGCCATCGTTAGTTCTCTGGCTGACATGGTAGCAGATACAGCGGGTGACAAATCAGGCTCCAGCGAGCACTGGTGAGTGCCCCATCCTGCAGAGATCAATCCTGGGTGCATTGTGTAACTGGAGGTCTCTGCTCCAGCACAACTAGGCAATAAAAGGAGCAGCACTGCACTCTGGCACTAAATTCAGTTCAGATTTGTCAAGGAAGCAGGTGAAAAGGTAGCATAATGTCTACTTATAGAGTCCATCCTCCAAAGGGAGAGGAAAATCCCACAGTGCCTGGGCAATAGAGATTCTCCCAGTATGGGAGACTTCACACTCTGCAACAAAAGGATCTTTCCAACTAGAAGGAATTTCACATTGCCTTCAAAGAAAAGGGATATTTCTCCCACCTTCCAGCCTTTCACCTAAGAATACCAAGGCTCACCGTGATCCTTAGAGATGGCAAACAGAAATAAGGCAATGCCTCTTTACTCACCCATCGAAGACACTGGCTGGAGCTGAACGACAAAATAAATACAGAAAAGCAAGTACTGGAACATCCCACTGAGCCAAGGAAGGGCCACCACTCAAGGGACAGAGGCTTGAAAGTCCTTACACAGGCTGTGGCTCTTGCAGCCTTCCTCTCAGTGCAGCTTCTGACTCCAGGCTTCCAGAAGAGCAAGAGTGAATGCTCTCCTGGAAGTTTATCAGAGGAAGGGACGTGGGCTACAGCTCCAGCCTTGACCTCCCCAGAGCAGCTCTGCCCCTTACTGACAGCAGGGATGTACTTACTGATCAATCTTGTTTTTTGGACTTGACCTGCTATTGTTTTCTGCCCTGACTGCCCCGCAGTGACACCTCTGCTATCTTATCCAGAGAAGAATTCTAACCAGGGACACCCGGACATCCCGAAGGGATGGAAAAGAAGAACAGATGGGTGCTTGTTATCTGTGCTCCTTCCACAAGTCATACTCCATGGCTCCCTCCAGGCAGAAAACACCGGCTAAGGAGCCTTAACTGCAGGAAATAGTGGCCAAAGGAGCAGCATTGATCCTTCCGAGCACAGATTGCAGAGGAGTGCTTGGAGCAGAGCTACAATGGGAACATCAGTCAAACTGAAAGACTGGTGTCCCACAGGGAAATGAGCTGTTCCTAGGCTGCACAGAGACCCTTGCCACTCCTGGTCACACAACCTGACCACTGCAGCGAGAGTATCAAACAAGGCAGGCAAAGACACTTTTCTGCAGTACTCTTACAATTTCTTGTCTTGAAAAAACAAACCAATCCCAATGTTACAGAATTAATTTTGATGCAAAACCAAGTAATTGAGAGCCTCTCCCGACTAGTTCAAACCAAACTGGGCTAAGACACAGGTGACAGCCACAAGCTCTGGATGCAGCACACTGGAGTGTGTTCTTCACTACATCAAGCCCAGAAAGGGTTCTTCCCTCTCACCCCACCCCAAGAGCTCTCTGTCAGCAATGAGTGCAGCTGAGCCTACAGTAATCACACAATCAGGCAAGCGTGGGCCTTTCCCCGTTCCCTTGGCATCCTGCATTTCTGTAGCAGGCTGGCCTAAGAAATGATACCAAGCTTCAAATCCCAGCAAAAAAAGTGGCTCCATTATTTACATGTTGAATTTGCACAGGACAGTGAGTTGGGTGCTTGTCTGTCTTGCAGGGATTGGACATTACAGAAAATTCTCAATGGCCTCTCTCTGTTGGGTGTGCCCCTGGGAGTGAAGTGCAATATGCTGCTCTACTCCACCCCAGCACAGGAGTCCTTTTTCAGTGGTGAATGACTCTAGGGAATAACAAAAAAATCTCCAAATAAATTACTGTTATTGCTCCCATAAGGAAAAAAATATACATTCTTGTGGCTCCATTGTGCTGACAGCTGTGCAGTACCAGAAAGGTTTTCCCAACAACAGGAAAGGAGAACAGATTCACTACACAAAGCTATCAGGGGAGATAACCCTCAAGAGGCGATTATGTGAATTCCCAGAAGAGAAACTAAAATTGAACAGACAATAATACAGCAAGCCACCAGAATTTCTGTTTTGCCACTTTCATTGAGAGGCTAGTTCATACTTATGACAGCAGGTAAATAAAACTGACAGGCCTGAATGGAATGCTCTGTTTGTGTCACAGGTGTGTACAGCTCTCTGAACCATCTCTTCACCAGCTGCTTTTGTTTTGTAGCTGCTATACCAGCCTGTTATAACAAGGTTTTGACAGGTACATGTCAGTGACTGGCAGCTGACAGTTAACACAGAGAAATTAACTGCAGCATTGCAAACTGGAGCCTCAAAGGCGTCACCTACAGGCCCTATCAAGGTCTCAAAAACGGATTAAAGCAGGAGATGCCCCAGCAGTCCCAGAGATAGCACTATCCCAAATCACTATAACATCTAGTTGAAGGAAGTGGTCTCAAGCTGGAGAAAACAGTCTGCTACCTCTAAACGTTTCTGGGAAGAAGCATCAGAGGCAACTCTCCTATCAGCACCTTCTCTTTGAAAGTTAATTTGGGTGATATTCATAGCTCCAATTTCCCCACAAACAATCTATGCCTCAGGGAGCTCTGACTGTCCTGACAGGATAAATGGAGGGAAAAAACCCAAACAAAAAACCTTCCTGCAAGGAGATGCTCTGGGAGAGACACAATTCCAGTAGGGCATTCTGTAGGACCTGCACTCTCCAGCAAATATGTTATTCCTAACCTCCACATTTGCCCCCCAAAGACTGATGCACCCAACACTCCAGAAAGAATCAGGCTCAAGCTAGAATCTCTTAAAAGTCACCAATACTGTTTAAAAGATATGAAGAAGGAAGGCAAAATTAAAACAGAGGGCAGGGATTTTATTTCAGTACCCAAGAGAGATTTTCTATACCTGCTATAAAGCCTGTGCATATCTGTTCTTAACACAAGAAAAATGCTCATTTTGCAGGTGGCAACCACCCTTCTTATCCCTCCCCAGAGATCTCTGCAGGGCTTTACCATCCTCACACAAGGAACTCGCATTCTTCAAAGCACTGGCTGGGCTGGAAAGCCTCATACAGTTTGTAATGAACTCATCAATAAAAATGCTTTGGCACTTGCTGAGGCGATCTTGGCTGTGTCAGAGCCACCTTTCAGGACACAGCAATGCCTGGGAGGTGTGTGAAGCACAGCTCTGGGTGCAGGAACCTGCAACCTTCCCAGAGGGAGCAGAGGAAGAGCTAATCAGCACTTCCTGCTGCAGAGAGGGAGGAGGACCTGGCACACAGGACAGGCTCCCTTGTCTGGGATTGATTGGAGGATGCACGCTCACAATAAGCCCTGACAGGCAGCTGAGACGGATTGCACTAAAGTCAAGGACTTTGAGATAGGCCTCGTTGCTGTAAACAACTTGTTCCAGGACTCAGAGCCAGTGGGAAAGGCTGTGGAGATCAGGGAGGGAGCACAAACTGAGTGAAGCATGGGCAAACAACACAAGTGCAACACCGAGAACCCATCAAAATCGGGCAAGTATCTCACTCCTGCTTAAAAGTAGCAATTGTTTCCCTTAGTGGAGCACTGTGATGCAGAACTTGGTGTTCTGAGTGTTTTTCCACAGGTCCTACAAACCCAGCATATTTTCCATGCTCCTCCATTTTCAGATGGAGGAATTAGGGGCACAGACAGCACACCAAAAACTGCAAAACTAGTCAGGGGCAGAAAGACAAGCAGGACTCATCTTTCAAGAGCCCTCAGAGCCATGGCAGCACAGCCTAAGAGCAGCTTCTCCCCTGCTCCAGGGCTTAGGTACACTGCAAGTCTAATTTTCATTACTGGATTTTACTTTTCACCCCTTTAATGTCAGTAAAGAAAAGAAGCCTGATGGGTTTTTTAACAGGAAAAACTAGCATCTCTTGGGATAGGTAGAAGAATACTTAAGATATAAAAATCTCCTTCCTCTGTGAAAATGAAGCTATACAAGGGGGCACAGAGGAAAGAAGCATGCTTTTTTAACTCCACACACACACAAAAAACCCAGGGGATATCAAAGGAATTGGTCCACTGGCTCACAGACAGGGCAGCTTGGCCAGCTTTACATAGCTGGCTCCGTGCCATGGTCTGACAGCCAACAGCAGCTTCACAGCATCATGCAAACCCTCTTAAAGCCAATATGGAAGCATAAGAACTTGCAGCAAGGTGATCATCACTGCTGCCTGCCAGGCAGGAAATTTCTTTCCAGGGGGAAAGAAAAAGGGTTTCTTCTTTGCTCTTCAGGAAAGAGGGAGCCATGAACACCTTTCCCTGAAGGGGTCTGCGAGGTACAGCCTCACGGGTGTGGCAAAGGGAGCTTAATGCAGTTCTCCAGGAAACTTTGAACTGGTCATGCATTTATTTGAAAGCTCCCTCAGAGAAGAGGTTAATCAAAAGAATGACAGAATTGGTAGAAAAAGCAGCACCCGAGCACTGCAATGCACCCTGCTGCTTCTCCCTCACCGGGGCTGAGGAATGCAGTGGTACATTAAAATTCAGGCAGCACTGCCTGCTCTGCAAGTGCTGCCAGGGGGACAGGACCCTGCCTGGCTCCCAAAGGGGAAAGAGCTGCTGCAAGAGAGCGTGTTGATGCTGAGATACGACAGGGCGGATCAGGAGAGCAAACAAACCCTGCCCTTTTCTTCAGTGTTAGCATTCCAAGGCACTGAGACTGGAGTGGGAGGCCTGTGGATTTCAGGGCACGACTGCAGGCACTTTCGTTACCCACACTGTCTCTAGAACAACACTAAAGCATGTGCAGGAACAGTTTTGTAACAGCGTCTTCTTGCTTTCAAAATAGAGACGGTGGTGCTAGCATGTCACAAAGTCTCCTGTTCTCCTGGATGCCAAAATGGACAAATTCTTATGCAACTCAGCCAAACAATTTACCTAAGGGTGGCAGCAGCTCACCTGGGGATGGCAGCAGACTAAGGGCTGCCCGGAGGAAGGAGGTCTGTCAACAATAATTAAAAGTAGGTGACAACAAACAGCTTCCAGCCCTTCCCCTCCAGCTTTCAAAAGCACAAGAGTAGGCTTTTTCAAAAACCAGCTAATCATGGATGGTATTTTTTTTAAGCAGTCCACAGGCACGATGGAAACCTGCACCAACGCCTCATCCTAATAACCCATAAAGCTAGGACAAAGCACACTCTGCTGATTCCCAAAGGTAGTGAACAAATCACATGTCACCATGACAAATCAAACCATTCAAGGGCCCAGAAAGAAAGGAACTGAAGCCTAACACTCCAGTTTTTTTCCAAAACAGCCCTTGAATGCAGTATAGAAGCACGCAGACACCACAGGTATCTCTTCTGGGTTGCTGGGCATTACCTGCCCGTATATATTCTTAACCTGTTACTGTGCTGGCCAAACAAAGGAATGTCTTTGCTAGACCACATATCTCTACCTCTACCTCAGCACCTCAACTGCTCCCGAGATCCCTGTGTTAGGCAGCCAGGCCTGGCAGCCAGATCTCCATCCAGGCTTCTTCAGCAAAGCTATTATCTGCATCATCACGGCCTCGGGGAGGTAAGGTCAGTCAAGAAGACACAACCTAAACAAAAAGAAATGGAGGAAACTCAGGAGAGAGCTGCCACACAGGGAATAGTCTCTTCTCAGCTGGGGAAAATAACATTATTCAAGAGCACTGATTCAAAAATTGAATAGTTATTTATTGTTCCAGAAGTACATTGCTCTTTTATACATATTTCATAAATGATACAGGATTTTACACATGTTCAGGTTTTTTTTTTCTCTTTTTTTTTTAAAGAAGGACTTTTCTCCATGCTCCCTCCCTCATCCCAAACACACACCAAGGGATTCAGCTAGAGGATTGTGTTCACTTTTTTCCTTTTAAAACTTATCACACAAACAGGATAAAACAGATAAAAAAATAATCACACGATGTAATTAAATGGAAAGACAGAGGAAAAGGGGAAGGGAAGAAAAAAAAACAAAACTAGAAACATGCACCCATTCGGTCCAACATGCCACTGAGTGAGAAGAGGCAGCAATCCCAGCTGTGTTTCCACATCTGCAAGGCACCTGGCATCTAGTTAATACTGAATTATTTTCTTTCCTATATTTTTAAAACGTGGTTCTCCAAAAAACCCAGAAGCCTCTTTCCATGACACAGTGAGGGGTAGTAGTGAAACATCAAAAAGAAGCAGCCAGCCTTTCTGTATATAAAGCTTAGTGTCCTTCTCCCACCTTCATCCTGTCTCCACAGCATTTATCAGCAGGGTGCTAAACCAGACTGACCTGCTTTGAGTGAAGAGATGCTTTATCTGCTTAAAAAGCAGCCAGCCTTGGCTAAGAGAGAGGGCAATGGGTTGACCTTCCTTCCTTTATTTCTTTTCAGCTAAGAACAAGAGATGTCATTAGCCACTCCTAAGAAATTCTGACCTGTGGACACAAAGGTCACTTAAAGCTACCAAATCAGGGGAAAGTGCTACAGAACCAAAGCAGTTCTGCGTCTTGCACTGTAAGATCCCCAGGCTCTCAAAAAGCCTCTGGGCAAGGGAAATGCTTTGACGATATATGAAACCTTCTATCCCATTACACAAGCAGTCAAGTGTCAAGTTCCATTATTCCATGTCCCAAAACTGTTCATTTAAAAGCAGGAGTCATGATTCCAGCAACAGTTTTGTGATCCTTTAAGCCTCCATAATTTCATAGTCCAGGTGGCTCTCAGATTTGGGGTTGGAAGAGGGGAACCTCCCTCCCTTAAGACTGAATATAAAAAACCGCTCATGCAATGCTGCCAGGGATTTCTAGGAGGAGCTCAAGGGCTTTGGGACGCAAAGTTTATAGAGTTATTATTGAATAACCCAAAATATTGATTATCAAATGTCCAGAAGAAAACTCATTCCTTCTCTCACTTGGCTACAACCAATCTGTGCTACAAATAAGCAAAGGAGGAAGTCAGTGGAGCACAGGGGGTGGGCTGGGAAGGGGAAGCTCACGGTTTTCCAGTAGAAAGCAGTCTTGTAGTAACTTTATAAAAGAGACCAGGTCTGACCAGAAGTGTGCGTGTTAATGGCGGTGGAGTGCAAGTTCTGATCACCAGCCAGAGCTTCAGGTGACTTGGATTCTTTGTTCATTTTTTTTTTTTCCTCCTTTTGTTTTTTTTCAAGAGAGAAAGAGAGACTGGAATCAGGAAAAGGAAAATTTAAAAAACTAAACAGGCTGCTGGGGGCTTATCCAGAAAGGCAGAACCCGCA
>VYZR01070738.1:17178-33341 GCA_013400675.1 Oxylabes madagascariensis
AACCTGGTGTTTTATGAAGGCTATGAAGCTGCCCAGAAGAAAGAGGGCAGATAAAAACACTGAGTTCCTGCCTCCCCCAGTAATGCTGAAGTGTCTCAAAAGCTTCTTACAGGTTTTCACATCTTGAAAATCGCACACGTCCAAAGAGTATTATTGAAATGGATTTTCTTATTGATGCAAAATAGGTTGGTTTCCCTTTCCCTTCCCACCTGATTCTTCATAACTCAACCTTCTAAGGGCACAGTCTCCTTTATTTCACTGTTTGGTAGCTAACAAGGTTTTGAGGTTTATCTGCAATATTCAAAGTACCACACTTAAATGGAAACGATGCTAGCTGTCAGGGGAAGCAACAATTTATTCTTCCAAACCAGACAATCTAAGTTTCAATCTAATTTCCATCTTGTATTGTATTCCTTCAGAACGAATTAAATTAAATTACTTTTCAGTAATTAAAAAAAAATTTGAAAAACTTAGAAATTAAACGGAATTCTGTTTCTTTGTTTATTCCTCTTGGGGGCTGGGGGCACTAGCTTTGAACAGAATGAAATATCTGCTTTTCATTAGTGATTACTCTGATTACTTGGATATCTCTAAATTAGGCTCCAAGGGTAGGATTAGAAACCACAAGGCTTCCCTTTAGAAAGAAGGCTTCATGCTCCTGAACAAGTTAATCAAGCATGTTGCAATGAAGCANGTTTCTATTCTTTCCAAAAGATGATACTTTTTGCCAGGACAAGGAAAGGTGAAACATGACTGAGTTTTCAGTGCTAAAGCAGTTCCTCATGTACCACCTTCCACACTCACTTCCTTATAAATCAACATGAACCTCTATGTAGGTTCCATAGCTTGCATCTTTCCTACTAAACAGAAGGGAACTCACCAGAAAACATCTCCATTAGGACTGATTTTCTTGGCAGCCCTGACTGCACAGTATTTTTACTCTAGGAATAGCGTTTCTACCTTCTACTCTTTCAGGAAGGTCAAAGAACTCACACCACAGCGAACCTTTACTTCAAAAGCAAAAGGCCGGATGCAAACAGCTGGCAAGCAAGTAAATCAATTAGTTTGCAAACAAAAGTACCTGCTGAGTAGATTGCAACCCGATCAATTCCTCTGTCCTCTGCTCGCAGCTGTTGCAAGAACACCCCGACAGAGTCTGAGATGGGTTTCAGGGTGAACTGGCAGCGCTCGCGCCGCGATGGAAGACTCACAGAAATCACAGGCAACCCGTTTTGGTAAACCACCGTCACTTCTACAGAGACAACAAAAACACAAGCTTCTCATTAGAAGGTAACAGATCTTCTCTACTTGCAGAAAGAGGCAAACCTGATTATAATCTGAACATAACAGATGAAACTGTTGGTTTTCTCAAGAGATGCGGTCAAAGAAAAATGGAGGTATAGCCGAGATTCTTACTCCAGTAACTTGGCAGTAATTTTCTGTACTTTGTAAAAGTTAATTGCTCTAAACACAGTCACCTTTGTTCTAAAGGCAACGTGATATCTAAAAGCCATAACGTGGCAGCACAGTATGTTTTGGTTAGGTTTTGAGAATAAAAGCATTTTCGACTATGGAAGACAAAACACTGCTGTTTATATCAGGATTTATAGCTCAGGAGACAAAGGCAGATTTGTGTCTATTAGGAAACATCAAGGAAGGACCCACTTCAAATGTTTTTATTCTTGTTTAGTTCTGGTTTCCTCATCCTTGTCCTGAGGCAAGACATGTAAGAAAGCAGTCAGGAGCGTGAGGTTGTAGGAGAGCAGCACTCCGAGTTTAGGCTTAAGGTAATTTCATCTAAAATTCATGGGATCAATATGCTTTGTACTTCTCCAGACAGGCATTACTACCTAGGTGTAGATAAAACAAGATTTTCAATTTCTTTGGTGCTGCCAAAAGCTTTTCTGAGAGCATTCTTGAGGATTTCTGTAATTCTAAAATCCATGGTAGTGACCTGTATGAGCTGTAAGCTGGTCATTATTTTACTGCCACAACCAGCTCCGTGTGCTTCGTGAGATCCGTACATAAAAGAGAGACGTTAAAAGTTCATATTCCCTAAGCCCTTTGCCAAATCACAGTCGTAACTGTCCTCAAGTGAGGTAGTTGCTAAGATATAACAGCACACCTCAAAATGATTTTGCTTTTATAGGTATCTTTCTTATGTAAAAACAAACAGGGTTTTTTATTGCTCAGAGCATTTGCTGTGTCTCAAGGATGGTGCAGTCACACCCGCCCACAATTCATCTGCCTCAGTATCCCAACCTGTTGTAGCTTTGGTCAACTCCTGACTCCTTAAACTCACTGAACTCATGGATTGACATACTAAGTCATTTTAAGCAGCTAACATCAAAACCAGTCAGTCAACAAGTCAACAGAAGTGAAATAAAGGCAAATAACGTTATTTTAACTAGCAAAGGGAACTATGAGGACAAGTCCTGGAGCAACACACCTTTCCAAAATTGGGGGATTGTGGATATTGAGAAAGGATGTACCAAGTGCACTTTCACAAAGCCAGAAGAATTCTCTTCTCATTCTTAGCTATCACACACCTTCATGAAGTGAATCAAGCATAAAAAAGCTTTTTCCCTCTTGTAAGGGATTGCTGCCTTCAAGTCCTTAAAGACTGGATGGAAGCAACCAAGTATGGACACTTAAAACAACTAAAGCATCCTAAGAGGCCCCAGTTTTGAAAACCTATCAATGCCTATTTCTCAAGACTCAGACATCTGACAGGATTTTAGTAACTTTAGTGTTTTGAAGCATAGAATTCAGAGACAACAATCAGATATTTACTGAAAAGAAATAAAGCAAAGTGCTCATTTATTTGCACTGTCAGACAGAATTTAGAGCTCCTTAGCAGCAGTGTTATGACATCAGCAATCAGGTTTTCTTTAAATTTAGAATGCTACCTGGACCATACAGGCAGTGAGGCAGTTTTCTGCAGAGTAGAAGAGAGAAGAGTGTTTGCATTGACACTTTTTCATGTACCCCATCACAACCAGAGCTCCAGGACTGCCAGCTCTGGAGGAAGTGCCTACCAGGAACAGCCCTGCTGCATTTTAGGAGTCATCAGCATTAGGAGCACAAACAAAGCCTTTCACTAGGATTTTCAGCTCAGGTGAAGTATTAA
Source organism: Oxylabes madagascariensis (assembly GCA_013400675.1). Lineage (NCBI taxonomy): Eukaryota > Metazoa > Chordata > Aves > Passeriformes > Timaliidae > Oxylabes > Oxylabes madagascariensis. The sequence goes on from VYZR01070738.1 coordinate 20,309, forward strand.
AGACCAAATTATTTCCCTTCAAAGGACAGGATCAGTGAGTCTGTCCATACAGCTGCTTTATGTTTTCCCTGCAAAAACCTTGTCAAAGTAATTTCCTAGCTTAATTCACTGGTGGGGAAATTCCAAAAGTCCAGGCCGATCCTCTCATCACCTCTCACACAAGTAATCCTGGTCAGATTTTTACTGCATTAAAGAAGCAAAGAAAAGAAGGAAATCTGAAGGACACAACGGCACAAACGTAACAGACAGCAGCAGGCAGCTCCAGTAAAAGTTATTAACAAGCCCCTGTGATTTGGCTGCCTCACTCTTTTCTCTCACAGTCCTGTGAGTCTTCTGCATCTACTTAACAAGTTACTAAATGGACAAAGCATTTGGCACCTCACTAATTACAGAGCTAAGGTTTCAGCTAATCTTTCCCCAGTTAAATTTTAAGCCAAGATTTAAATGCATGGGACAAGAAATTAATTTTATAGAAGTGTGCTTCACTTACATTTACAGTCACCTACAGCCTGGCCAAGAATGATGCTAAATGACACCATGGGGGATTTGAAAAGCTTTACATGCTATGTTAAGCATGGTACAAGTTCCATCCAAGCACCACAACGTTTTGACTCAACCATACGTGGCACCAGCAACAGGTCATAGGTATTTTTTTTTAAAGATTCTCATTTTTGCCTAAGATCAACTTGAGCAACAAATGAGGCCAAAACGAAGTACAGTAAAAGAAGAGTGTGGCCAAAGAAGTCATTGTTGAACTTTGGCTACTGGTAAAGGCAAAGTTATCAGAAAAATTAATGAGAGAATTTTTCAAGGACAACATGAGGAGAGGTAAAATCAAATCAGCCACAGGCAGACAAATTCTCAACCTTACACATCCTCTACACTTGTACCTGTTTAAGCCTCAGGCTTTCATGTAAGCTCTGCAGAGCAGTCAGTTGTGTTCTCTTTGCACACTTGTTACCCTGGCAGGGGAAGCAGGAACCCTTCATTTATTAGCTTTCAGACCTTATTAACAAGCCTTAACAAGGAGAGGATCCACTCAATGCTCAGGTCTGTCAGCACAAGTGCCTGCTCCTTGTGCACAGCATGCAGATGTTAAACAGGCAGTGAGCTGAAAGCTGCTCCTTTCCTCTTTGCATTGTGGCACACTGAGATTTTTAAAGTTCCACCAGTGCATCCTTTTGCTTCGTGCTCTGACAACCTTATCAAAAAAAGCCTCCTGTTTGAGCTGCCCCAGAATTTAAATAAAGGAATAACGCTGCCTTGGCTACAAAACTTATTCACTGCAGTAAATGATGCTTTTGACCATTTTGGCATGTTACACTTTTGTTACATAAATGGACTCCAGGGGGCAGGTAGGGTCAGGCTGAAGGGACCACAGTGGGTTTTCTGGTGCCACCTCCCTGCTCAAGCAGGGACATCCCAGGGCACAGGATTGTGTCCAGATGGTTCTGGAGTACCCTCAGTGAGGGAGACTCCACAGCCTCTCTGGGCAATCTGTCCCAGCGCACAGGAGAAGTTCCTCCTCGTGTTCAGGTAGAATTTCCTGTGCATCCGTTTCCATCCTTTGCCTCGTGTCCTAGTGGTTGGCACCACTGAACAGAGCCTGGCTCCAGCCTCCGGCACCCCCTCCAGGAAGGACAGCATCCTGAAGAGGAGGGATCATACAGACCTCACAGCTACATCAGAAAGAACTCTGGCAAAAAGATTTGGACAGCTGCACGCAATTCCATCTTTCTTTATAAAGCCCATCCAGTTTTGTAAGGACAGCTCATAGAAAAGTTGCCTGCTGCCTTAATTCTTCTTGACGTTGCTCTCTCTGTCGCTTCCTTAGCTCCAAACTGGGCTGGTGCCCAGCCAAAAAAGGGGAAAGGGGGCAGGGAATGCAATGTGAGTTAGGCAAGCCCCAGCGAGGCAGGAGCTGTGCCCGTGTGTACTCACCATCAGAGGGCACTACGGTACTGCAATACACCACTCTCACGCTCTGGCAAGGAGACAGCCGCGGATGCACCTGGAAAACGCAGGCACAGCAAAAAGGACAAATGGTCAGAGTGTGGCAGGAGCTGGCCCAGCGCCACCTCCTGTGCCCCCTTCCCCAATGCCCGCGCCAGGCGCTTCCCTTCCTCCCGCCCGCCGCAGGGACAGCCACGAACGCGGAGCACCTGGCAGGAACAGCCTCTTCCCTGCCCATCTGTCACCCCACAGGGCTTCCCCCCGCAGCCAAGTTCACCTCCGCACACCTCACCCTCCGCACACGCAGCTGAGTCTGTAACAGAACAGCTGGGGTTTGTTTTCCTTGATGTGACATGTATTTTTAAAGCCACGCGGTCAATCAGTTTTAAGAAATCCATTTAGCTTGCTACACAGACACAGAGTAGAAATCGTATCAAAGCACAAGGCTTTAAAGGTTAAAACCAGGAAGTTTTCTGCATAACCAGGAGGGATGCTAACAGAGTTGTGGATTAACAGGTTCATTCTCTTTGGTTGTTTTCCATGCCAAGATTACTTTTCTCCTGTCCTTACAGAGGGAAGCCAAACTCTGAGACATGAAGTAGTAAACATGCCTGTGCACAGAAGAACAAATTGTTCCAACATAAAAAGCAATAATTGTAATACTGAGCTATAAAAATAAAAAACAACAACAGCCCAACAGGAAGAAAGCACATGAATGAGTTTCTACGTTCTGCAAACTTACCAAGAGACTCCTCTGCCCATGAAAACCTACACCCAGGCTGATTTAAAGTTTGTCTGCTAGATTATATTACACTGGTTATATACTAATCCTTCCCCAACACCGAAATTGCAACTGTGGCACACAACAGCCCAACTGTAAACCAGAGTAAGGCATAACACACCAGCTCCCACCTGTCCCTGGTGGCTTGTATTTCCATGGCTAGCCTCAGATTTTTCAACAGCTGTTGTCCAGTTTGGAGATTCCTATGGTCTGGGATACTTTTTCTTTCCTGATTGCTAAAACACAGCTGCCAAACCTACATTTTTATAAAGGTATCTTACAGGGAGGACTTGTTTAAGTAAATTTCTTACAAAGCTTGCAAACAAAACCCAGGTTGCTGATTATTTCTCTGTCAAATTCTCCAAATCTCTGTGTTTCATGAGATTGCCTTTGATAATCTACTTTAAATGGCTTTAATTGCTACTTCCCTTGTCCTCTGAAGCCTGATATCCAAACCAAGGATAGTTTCTACTAATCTTGCTTGAAAGCAGGACCTTTGGCCCTGACGGTCACTGCATTGACAGCTCCAGAAATTCACTGTGATATGTACTGTATTTATACTTCATTTCTATCAGTTTTGACAACGAAAATCAGCCATTTTCAATTTACCTCCTCTCAACTGCATTTTCAGTTTCCCTGGGTCAAATCAGACACAGGAAAAGAAGTGGGCATCAAAACAGCTGTAACTCAAGTGGGAAGTTGAATGTTTCAGCAAAGTAATGTTGTAAAAAACACCTGTCAGGAACCAAAGGGCAAATTTGTCTTTTTGCAAGTGAAATAAGCAAGTCTTCCTGACTCTCTGACACCATGTACTACTGTTGAGCAACCAGCACTACCCCTCCCACTTGAAAAAAAACAGGTTTTAGACTCAAAACTACCTAAGAAAAACACAGCTACAGCCCTACATACTGTACAAATCCAGCTCTATTGTCTTGGCATTACTATTGTATTATTAACAAAGTCAGAAGCTTCAAGGATCAGATGCGGTACCATATGCAAATCAATTTTCAGAACCAATTTTTACCTAAGGAGGGGAATTTCAATCCTTCCAAAAATAGTATCAGATACAAAAACAAGTGGGCAGAATTCACTCAGTGAAACACAAACCCTCCTCAGTCAGAGAGAGCACTACCCCAAAGACTGTTCATTGACCTGTTTTACCTGATCACACAGCACAGCTAGCACTGATGTGAGGTTTTTACTGCTTTCACTCTCCCCCTCTACACAACATAATTCATCCATTTTTCAAACACTGCACAGCAGGACTGTGCCTTTCTACCAGATGTGAACGGCAGCCCAAAAGCGCAGTTCTCAGAACACCCTAAACCCAGCATTATCCCACTGCAAAGTAACCATGTAGCTGGAAGATACTATCAGGTAGCAGCACATGCAAAGACTTCGCCTTAAGGCTATGAGTATCTGACAGACACAAGCTCACCCCAGAAGCCTCCTGCCCTCATAAAACAAAACAGGGAAAAGGCAAAACGGGTTGAAAAAACCAGGGCATGTTAGGTGACTCATCAAAAGCTGAGGTGTCCCCAGACTTAACCCATTGCAAAATTTTTGCATCCCAATATGGGCTGAACCCCTCTGTTTCCTTAACACTACCCTCCCCAGCAGTGTGCTGCCTGTACATTTTACAGGAGAGATGCTGTTAAAACACTCATATCTATCACTCCTGCAGCTCTGAACTGTGCTGCTGGTACAATTCCTTATCAACAAAAACAGTCTCTACTGGGTAGGAAGGGGAAAAAAGGAACAAATGAACTCAAAACTGAGCAGAGACCAAGATGCCATCATATGTCATCCAGGGTTAGCAAGAGCTTAAGGAGTCATCCATCATTTTTATTTCTGAAGGGAGACTGTTGTTTTAAAATTGAGAGGGAGAGAAATGTTTGAAGCCATTATCCGATGTCTGCAGTTCAACAGCTTCATACAGAAAGCTGTCAGAAGGCTGAAGCTGGGGATAGGAGCAGTGCAGGGCAGAGAGAGGAATTCCAGATCTGCCCCTCAGGCAAACAGCCAACAGCTCACCCCCGCTTCAGCAACCAAGGGGGGAATAACTGCACCCAAATTTCAGTCGAGACAGACTTATCCACCTCTCCCAAAATAAGCAATACTTGGGAGTGTGAAAAGCACCAAAGCCAGAGCGCTGAAATGAGAAGCTTTAAGCACTAGGATAACTTTCTGGGTCTCACAAGAACACACAGAGGAATTCACATTCCACATCCATTAGATCCTTCATTTCCTGCCTTATCTGCAGTAAGATGCATGTTAAGAGGCTCAGGGTTATGCAGCAGCTGTGCTCCCAAAATGATTAAAGGAGCAAAAGGAAAGAAGTCCCAGTCCTCTACCTAAAACTAATGCTTCCTCCAGCCCTGTCCAGGTCTATATTAGAGAACCGAAAGGTAAAAAGAACAGCATCTCTATAGGTCCTAATGTAGCTTTCTCAATACTACCTGAGTGACAAAGTTAATCACAAAGCCTTGCTGGAAGAATCAACCTTTTAGCTACCAGTGAGTGCTCTCTGATGGAAAAAAGAGGGAGCAGCTCCTATCCTCCAGGTATGTAATTATCAATGATGGAATGCTAACAACTTTAGGAGATTGAGTCTCCAAACCCTAATTAGAAGCAAAAAAGAGGTTGGCCAGGAAAAAAAAAACCCAACACCCCAAGCATGAAAAAAAGTGAACATCTTTCTCTAGAACGAAAGTAAAACATGCTGCTAACTCATTACCTGGAGTACCAGTGCAGCAAGAACTGCAGAGATTTTGTGAAAAACAGAGCATTCTCTGCATAATGCTTTACTACAAGTAAAGCATTTTAGAGACACATTTGCAAGTGCTTCTGTCAACATCTATTTTACAAATTACGAGGGGACTCCTTTATATAAGGCTGCCTTAAGTCTGATACAAAGCAGCTCACCTTTTCCAACAAGAAACAGCTATTTTCCTCTCTATCCCGACTTTTTGCTCTATGAAACACTGAATGTCTTTCCTGGCTCTAAAAGTGGTTGTCCTAAAACCTCCATGCTGGAATCTCAGTGATGAAAATTGCTGCGAGCTTCTCCAAGCAGCCACAGCAACCCAAGCCACCCACCTCAAACATGCTGAAGGGCTCCATTTATCCGTCTTCACCTCATTTCTGCTCCTGTACTCAATCTGTTAGATTTTGGTCTCTCTTAAAAAGTACTTTGATCCTAAATTATCCAAGTCCCCTTCTGTCCTCCCCTTTTCCTTCCCCTTCACACCAGCTGTCTGCAAAGTAAAGGAGACTCAGGGCAAAACCATGCCCTGACCAGAAACCTGCTGTCCCAGGGATGCAGTGTGTAACTTCCCAACACAGCCAGTGTTTTTGCACCAGCACATAAGCTCTGTCTGGATTTAAGCACATTTAGCTGTGAGGGACTGACTGGGGCCAGCTGTCCAGCCAGCTGCTCCCTCACTCCTTGGGAACAGGACAGGAGGATGCAGGATAAAAGGATAAAGGCAGGGAGATCAGTCACCACTCCTCACCGGCTTAACAGACTGGACTAAGGGAAAGTTGATTTACTGCCAATTAAAGCAGATAATATCAAGAAACAGGCTGAAATTAACACTTTCCCCCTAAGCCAACCCTTTATCCATCCAGAACCCAACTCTGCCCAGAAACCCCTTAAGACACAGCACACTGAGGTCCCCCATCCCCTGGGTACCCCACAGAGATCAGAGACTCTTCAACCTCAGCCACCTCTCCCGAGACCCCACACAACCATCACAGAGACCTCTCAGCCCCATGACACCCCACACAGCCTTCAGAGACCCCTCAGCCCCAGGTACTCCTCCCAGCCCCAGGCAACCTATCCAGTGAGTATTAAAGCAGCCTGCCAATAAAACCCTTCACAAAGGAGCCAGTGCAGGGCTCTGAGCACTCACAGCACCTTCCCAGGACACAGCAGCCCCTCACTGAGGGTCTGAGGGCAGCGGGGTGACGAGGAGAAGATGGCGGCACCTCATGAGGGACCCGCCTGCTGCCAGCACCCAGGCACTGCCCTGCCCACTTCAGCTATTTCCTCCTCAGCATCCTCCTGGCCTTCCTCAGACACCTCCAAAGGGGTCAAAACAGGCCTGTTTGCCATTGGAGATGTCTGCCTGCACCTCTCACCCCACTTCTTCTCTTTCTGAGGTGCCTGGATATCACTGCCCCCCTTCTAGGATCTCTCTTTGAGAGAAAAAATTATTTAAAAAGAAAAAAAAAAAAAAATCTCCATCTTCCTTTGACATTGAGCCCAACCTTAGCAGGGATTTGCAACCCTGTATGGAAGACCTTCTCCAGCTTCTCGTGATGGTCTCTGGATACATTCACACATCCCATACAGCCGTGTAGTATTTCCCTCCAGGCACACGCTGGGCTGCTGCTCGGGAGGCTGGGATGTGATAAAACACCCTAGCTCCCACAAGGGCACTGCTCCCACTGCATCCATGCAAACCCCCAGGGATTTGGCTGGAGAGGGAACGCAGTGGGGAAAGTCCCTGTACCCAAGAGCTGTGCCCTCGCAGTGACAGCAACAAGCCGTAATACTTCTGAGCACAATTTTCTCTAAGTCCAAACTGCAGCCTTTTTCAACCATACAGCTCGTCTCCCAGGACCCAGACAGTTGTCTGATTAATTCCCACTGGCTTGAACTCATTCCTCTCCCTCTCAGACAGCACGCCCTTACTCCATCCCACTCAAGAGGTCAGATTTTGCACCAAAAAGAACATTTTGCATCCACTGCCTCCACAGGGCAGTGTTTCATGCAGATGAAGGTCAAGCAAACAAGAACCTGTCTGAACTGCAGTGCTATTTCTTCGTGGATTTTTTCTTCTGTATTTTAAAATCAGGCTGTAGACGGACACACAAAAAAAGGCAATGCCAGCAAGATGTGGGAAGTGTTATTCTTTACATTTGGATGCACTTTGTACGACCCACACGTTAGCAAATGATCTTCATTTTCCTCAGTTCTCGTTCCTGCTTGAATTTTCTCTTCTTCCACCATTAGTACAAAGCTCTATCACATCTGCTAGGAAGGGAACATAAACAGGAGGTGAGCTATAAATACTCCCTTCTCATCCTGCTTCCTTTGCCCATCTGCCTAAAAAGAATCAGGTAATCCACAGTGTCCAGGAGAAGGAGGGGGTAGGAGGAAGGAGATTAATTCTCTCCACGAAAGGGAAAAAGCAGGGATGAAGTAACTGTTCCTCATCCTTCATTGTGCCTTTCTTCCAGGCATTACTGCTGCTCTGGAGACACTGGAACAAGGAGTTGCAGCAGGAACTGTTGTTGAGTAGGAACATCACTGCATTTGATGGCTTTGATTGAACCTCTGGGAGACGAGAGGGAAGAGGAAGCAATAAAAGGGAAAAAAGTTGAGCTGACATGTTAAGCACAACAGTCAGGCAGAATCTGTTGCTTTTAACAGGTGCTTCCCTTGCCACCATCCACATCATTTTTCCCCCAACTATAAACCAAATTAAAACCCCACCCAAAACCTTCTCTCAGTCTGTATTCTTAATTTTATTGCAAGTGTCAACAACTTACAGAGAATTACCCTATTCCTAACTTAGGACAGATGATAGGCAGGGTACACCAGATCCTCACACTCCTTCTTTCATCCAACCTTCACACAGTCCTTCCTACCTCTGGCAGACAACACAAAACAGGGCTGGAACTTCTCCCTGACAGTTTGTGGTGCCAGATCGCAGTTCCATCATGAAAACATTTTTGCTTTACTGGAGCAGGATGGTTTGGATTCCACTCCTTTAATACAATCCTCATGGTTACTGGGGAAAAAAACCTGAGAATTTTAATTCCTTTGGATCCTGAAGGCTTGAAACACAGAGCCCAAACAAAACACTAGGACGCATTTAAACCTGTCAGCTTTGAAACCTGAGAGCTAAATTCCTTTCCCTAATTTCCAGATTCATTACTTGTTTCTTGCTGAAAAGGTTTGTAACTCTCTTCTCAAAATTAAGGGGGCTATCAACCACTGTTTAAAAAAAGTTTGAAGAACTCAGTGAGTTCTGAGCTCACTGATTTCAGGGATTTTGTCTCTCTCAGCCACCCACAGCTGAAAACTGCGTAACTAAGAGAGAAGGCATCAGATGGATTCCCCTCAGCAATTTCCCCAGGGCAGCTTAGCTGTTTCGTTGTTTGGTTTCTTGTTTGATTTTCTTCCTCTAGCACTTACCAACCCCATTAAGGCAACTCCTTTAGTCTCTGTTAGAGGCAGTTTAAAACAAGAGCCCTTGCCCCTCTTCTCCCGCTGCAAAAAGCTTCCCCGGTGAGGAAAGAGTACCTCACTGACATCCTTGCACTTCCAGCATCAAGAATGAAACAATAAGCAGAGTTATGGAGCAAGATTCCCACAAGTGCAAGGAAATTCCTTCTGCCTCGGTGCGTGCTGGGGAGCAGCCAACTCGCACTGGTTTTCCAGGGAAATAAACTCAGGAACGAGGGAACCTCGCTTTCAGCTCTTGAGAAGACACAGCAGGCTCTTGCAGACTTCAGAGTCGGCGCCAGCACACGCACAGCTTGGGAGGATCTGCACGCTCTGAAATATTGAGAGGTGCAACATCCTGCAAGCCACGGCACATCCCACTGCCGGGGGAGTCCTACACTATCAACTCCCTGCAGGAAAGCACAACAAAAAAATCTCATCTCTCTGGCTAACCTTACACCTGGGTTTGGTCCAAAAAGCAGTGGAACAGAAAGGTAAGTACTCTCAGACAGCAAGAGGCTGTGCCCACCAAGTCACATCCAGTCAGTCCACAAAAGCGATTCCTTCTCTTGGATTATGAGCCTTACAGGGTGAGCCTAGAGGCCAAACTCACTTTAGGATTGAATCCTTTATGAGGCACTTAGCAGGGAAGTTTAAGAGCGTTGCCCAGAAGTGCTACACAAGCTTTACAGATGCTCTGATTCCCACAAGTTCGGGTCCTAAGTAAAAAACTAAGTTTGGCTACAAATACCTGCAGCCAATTAACACTGGCCAGGTTTTTTCTGGAAGAAATACCAAAGTGTAGGACGTTTAACTTGGCATTCTTCTCTGCTTTCTACAGTTTGCAGCAGTTTACCATCGGGTGTGATTAGTACAGTAAAAATCAATCCTTTTGCTAGTCCCACACGCATCTCATGAAGCCCTGGAAGAATCCTCCAGTTGATTAAGGGTGGATGCCTGACGTTCTCCCCTGGATATGCTGCCCAACATAAGGATTACTGTGCAACTCTGGCTTCTAAATCCCTTGTTCCCTGGCAAGACTGGAGCAACAGAAGGAAACGAAAAAAAAATCCAATAAAAATATATGAATGTTTTAAAGCTATTAAAGAACGCCATTTCATTGTGCTCCCAGACCACAGATAAAGGATACTTACATGCAGACTTAATACCCCTATATGTTAATGTTTAGTGTCCTTTGGTTAATGATGTACTTTTACTTATTTTGCAGGATGGCCTCCCTCCTGTGCCCTGAGAGAGATGGTGCAATGCTCACCTCCTGTGTGCCATAGGGACATGCCTGGAGAGGCAACTTGGCAGAAGTTAAAGCACGAGTGAAAGGCAGTGCTCTGCAGAGGCAGATCTTTGTTGACACACTAACAACATGCAGGAAGAACACAAACACTTTAATTGTGAACCTGACGCTTAACTAGTGTGTTAAATTCAGTTCTGAAGGTTTCCCAGTTCAGTTTTTCCCATATTACCTGTCTATTTGGGAGAGGAGGAGAAGGTCATAGAATCATAGAATCCTGGAATGGTTTGGGCTTGAAGGGACCTTTAAAGATCATCTTGTTCCACCCCCTCTTCCCATGGGCAGAGACTCCTTCCAGTAGACCAGATTGCTCCAAGCCCTGCCCAACCTGGTCTTGGACACTTCCAGGGATCCGGGGGCAGCCACAGCTTCTCTGGGCACCCTGTGCCAGGGCCTCACCACCCTCACAGGGATGAATTTCTTCCCAACATCCCATCTAACTCTGCCCTCTGGCAGTTTAAAGCCATTCCCCTCTGTAAATAGTCTCTTTTTGTAGGTTCCCTTCATGTACTGTAAAGCCACAATTAGGTTACCCCAAAGCTTCTCTTCCCCAGGCTGAATAATCCCAATTCTCCCAATCTTTCCTCACAACAGAGGTGCTCCGTTCTCCCTAACCATAGGAAAGCGGGGTTGACCCCTTCTGTACAGCACAAGCAGCACCCACAGGGTATCCTGCAGCATTCTGTGCATGGTTTCAGAAACACAGACTTGCTCTCCTGGCTCCTCTGGAGGAGGAAGAGCTTTTATCACCTGTGGGACTGCTCCCCAAAGCCCAGCCTTGGCAGCCGGTGGGGCTGACTGGAACACTCACTGCTTCATCATTGGTCATCTCTGGCAAGGTAAGCAGGAGGCTCAGAGATCAAAAGGTTTTTACTTAATTTTATTTAATTGATAAAGGGAATGACTGCAACAGCATCTCCTAATAGTTCAGAGCTATTCATTTGAGCATCTCCTGCACAGCACTGCCGTGCTACAAAACTGAATGTATCTATGCTCAAATGCATGGAAGCACAACGGAGGCACAAACAGATTAAGTTTTAGGAAAGCTATAAAGTGAAGTCTATCACTTCATCCAACAGCCAGTGCCACCCTCAAAGCTCAGCCACATCCATCACTCCTCCTTCAGGCTGAGCCTGTGGGGACAGGAGGCTGGATGCCCTCGGGAAGGGCTGCTGGTCCCCTTTAGGTGCCACCACAGTGCCCAAGGCCAGGCCACCTTCAGCACCAAGCCACTCTGTCCCCTCCCAAACCTCCCTCCTCTGTCTTGGCAAAACCACTCAAAACGGGGTTTATGGACACGCACTATGCACAAACCCACCTTCAGTTTATGTAATGATTAAGTCCAGGCATCCAAGTTAAAATCACTAAAGAATCTTAAAGAAAAACAGACCTAAGACTTGCCCTTAACTTATCAAGTTAACCACTGCCAGGATGTGTGAAAACTCAGGATTACCCAAATATTTTGTTCCACCTCTTTGTTTAAAAATACTGTTTCCTATAAATTTTCTATTCCCCCATATCACAAAGCTTGTTTTAGTAGGTTTTTAACTAAAATTTTTCAAGTTGCTTCAGCTCAAGGATTTTTGCTTTGTTTTAAAAGCATAAAACATACAATATACTGTGTTTACACCTCTACCTACAGGTTTTTTCCCCACAGAAACTCTTGTAGCTTCATCCAAAGAATAACACACAAGGAGGATCCAACACAAAACAAATCCATTTTCAACAGCCAGTCTAAAAAAGCCGATTTGAACTATTTGCCCAATTATAAGCTGCAAACCACACATCAGAGATACAGATGTTGCAAAGGGTTTGCAGGTCACACTTCTTTCCTATATGAAGGCTGAGGCTTAACCTCATATTAAGAGAGATCGAGAAGCCTTGGAAATGAACCACTAGGAAAAAAATTACTAGGAAAATGACCATTTTTTTAGTCATGAAGGCCATTTAAGAATGAACAGTCCTGGGAAAAGAGATTATCCTGGGAGAGAGGGATTTGGAATGGAAAGTAACAGATCTTTGGCTTGATCACTCCCTTAAAGCTTTTCCAAATCAATTAAACTGGGTTTAATATACTGTGATAGGTGTTCAGTGGTCTAGAAGAAGGCAATTTACAATTTGGCTCCAAGTTATACAAGCTGTCAGAGACACCTTTACAGTTTGTATTTTCATTGACAGTCTCAGTTAGTTAATGAAAATTGAACCATTCTTCTCTGGAAAATTAAATATACGCACAAAACAGAGCAAAAAAAAGCCTCTGTGGAGAAGCCACAAAGCGACAGGCATCAAGGTAAGGACTTCAAAACATACTTCAAAACCTATGCTTTCAATCCAAGTGAGGAGGCTGGCTCAGCTCACACAGACCCCGATATTCTCCATACTTTCTTTCCAAGAACCTTTTTAATGCTTTCTCACTGCACTAAATGGCCCTGGGAAGCAGGACTTTTCCTTTGATCCAATGCTAATTATGACTTAAAGCTCTTTCAGCTGTGAATCCCAGGTTTCTGCTCCTCTATGGGGATAGCCTTAAGAGGCCAGAGAGAATCACAGAATCCCAGACTAGTTTGGGTTGGAAGGAACTTTAATTTAAAGCCCATCTCATTCCAACTCCCTGCCATGGGCAGGGACACCTTCCATAGACCAGGCTGCTCCAATCTCCATCCAGACTGGCCTTGGACACTCCCAGGGATGGGGCAACCACAACTCTTCTGGGCAACTTGCGCCAGGGACCCCCCACCCTCACAGGGAAGAA
>VYZR01070739.1:5134-15365 GCA_013400675.1 Oxylabes madagascariensis
CTCAGGAGCTTGAGCACAAGCATTTTTGGATGTATTAAACCCCCCAACCTGTGCAAATATGTAGCAGGAACAAGCAATAACACTTGGAGATATTCTATTATCCCTCAATGTAATAAATATTTTATTAGAGCAATAGAAAAGAATGCATACAGATAACCATAGGATACACACACAACTGGAAGTTCAAGGATAAATTTCAACCTTTTCAATATGAAACAAGGTACTGGGTACATATCTCATGGAGATATAGAACTAGAAATCAAGTAATAATACAATGTAAGCGCATGAAAAAATGGGCAGTACAGGAACCTGGACTAGAATTTTGTGAAACAAGAGAAAGAGTCACCCTTTGTTGCATGAAATAGAACTATTTACTCACTAGGAACACCTGGATTTCCATGTCCCACCCACCCACCCCCATTTGCAAGTGTCTGAAAACACCACTGGTCAGCCACATGGAAAAGCAACTAATTTTTAACTCATTTATAGCTCTCTATGTACAGTATATACAGCTCTTGCTTTCCTCAGCAGCACTTTGTCTCATCTGGAGCTCATCTGCCAGCTGAATGCATATCAAGGTATTTTTTTCTACAGTGCTACCATAATTTTATTAATCCTGGTTCTCCCTTTGTAGTTCTGTGTGTTGCAATAGTATTGTGAAATTAAAAAAACCCCAGTCTTTATGAGGAGATGCTTTGTGTCATGTGAACAGCTGCTGGAACAGGGATGCTGTGACCTCTCTAAAAGGTGTCTAAAAGGCTGATTTGACTGAAGCCACAACTCTAGAAGTTAAATGAACCAGGCTTAATGTATCTTTAATTTACTGCCATGAAAGAAAGCAGAGATTTCTCTCCACCAGCAAGTCTGAAGTGTTTTTGTATCATTTTTTTTTTTTAATCTCCTGGTATTGCCATGAACTTCCCACACTCATGTGACAGTAGTGGGGTGCAGCTGAGAGCCAGAAGAGTTCAGAAGTGGTTAAAGAGCAGCAGGAAGGAGAGGTCTGACTCTAAGTCTGAGTTCAGGGTGTTTGCAGTGCAGTGCGGCAGAGAAATGAGAGGAGAATTTGGGGCTGCAGGTCTGGGAGCACCACATCACCTCTTCCTAAGGCCGTGGTGCCCCTGCATCTCAGCAGTCCAGCCCTGAAACACTGGCAGGAGGGCAATCAAATCATCCTCAGGGTGGGAGAGTTTGGTCATGGACAAAGAACCTGGTGAGGAAAGGTGAGGTGGGGAGATGAGGAAATGAATTTCAGAATTTAGTGCTGAAGGTGCACAAACCTCGGAACGCAGCGGGGAGATCATTTCTCAGGAACAGCACTGGGGGCCCTGCCTCTGCCCTGCTCCAGGTGGGATTTCTTCAGAGGTTTCTTTTGGGATTTTCTTCCCATTTAGAGCAACTCCCAGAAGGGCAGCAGGAATGTNTTTCTTATTATTTTTTTTTTTTTTTTTTTTTTTTTTTTCCCACCCCAGGACTGAGTTGCTGATTTTGGATGGTCACAGGAGCTGCTCTGGAAATGCCTTCAAGAAGGTAGGGTTATCCCTTACTGCCTCTCCACCTTTCTCTCCTGCACTTTCCCAGTGCCAGCTTGTTTTTTATCAGCTCACTGGAGAACCAAGGCACTTCTATTAATGCAAATAACCCTGAGCTGAATTAACATGACATGAGGAAGAGAGAGAGATCAGTTTAAAGGAAGACTAATCTGGACACTGGGGGAGGAAGAGTAAAGCAGGAGTGTCCACCTACAACCATCTGAAAGGGAAAAACCTGATTTACTCAAATTTTACTTTCAGTCTTGTGTACACACTTGTTGGGATCATTATTAACCCTTGTTGCAGCACCTGGATCAGCTCCCTATCAGGCAGGTAGAATCCACACTTTAAAAACTTAAAATAAATAGTTGTGCTGTGCCCGTGTTCCCAAGGAAAAGGTTTTAGTGCTGGAAAATCCCAGGTTTTAAAGGAAGCTGCAGCGTGTAAGGAACAGGCAACTGCAGCAGCAAACAGGACCTGCAATTTAATGCTAAATGGTGATACACTGAATAAATTATTATAAAAAACTAACTCTTCTTCAGTATAATTACATTGAGGTGGTATTTTTTTCCACTTTAGGGAAGAGGAAACAGCCTGATTGGACAGATGGGAAATGGAGGTGGATTTTTGCCAATCCTGTTCTCAGGAGCTTGAGCACAAGCATTTTTGGATGTATTAAACCCCCCAACCTGTGCAAATATGTAGCAGGAACAAGCAATAACACTTGGAGATATTCTATTATCCCTCAATGTAATAAATATTTTATTAGAGCAATAGAAAAGAATGCATACAGATAACCATAGGATACACACACAACTGGAAGTTCAAGGATAAATTTCAACCTTTTCAATATGAAACAAGGTACTGGGTACATATCTCATGGAGATATAGAACTAGAAATCAAGTAATAATACAATGTAAGCGCATGAAAAAATGGGCAGTACAGGAACCTGGACTAGAATTTTGTGAAACAAGAGAAAGAGTCACCCTTTGTTGCATGAAATAGAACTATTTACTCACTAGGAACACCTGGATTTCCATGTCCCACCCACCCACCCCCATTTGCAAGTGTCTGAAAACACCACTGGTCAGCCACATGGAAAAGCAACTAATTTTTAACTCATTTATAGCTCTCTATGTACAGTATATACAGCTCTTGCTTTCCTCAGCAGCACTTTGTCTCATCTGGAGCTCATCTGCCAGCTGAATGCATATCAAGGTATTTTTTTCTACAGTGCTACCATAATTTTATTAATCCTGGTTCTCCCTTTGTAGTTCTGTGTGTTGCAATAGTATTGTGAAATTAAAAAAACCCCAGTCTTTATGAGGAGATGCTTTGTGTCATGTGAACAGCTGCTGGAACAGGGATGCTGTGACCTCTCTAAAAGGTGTCTAAAAGGCTGATTTGACTGAAGCCACAACTCTAGAAGTTAAATGAACCAGGCTTAATGTATCTTTAATTTACTGCCATGAAAGAAAGCAGAGATTTCTCTCCACCAGCAAGTCTGAAGTGTTTTTGTATCATTTTTTTTTTTTTAATCTCCTGGTATTGCCATGAACTTCCCACACTCATGTGACAGTAGTGGGGTGCAGCTGAGAGCCAGAAGAGTTCAGAAGTGGTTAAAGAGCAGCAGGAAGGAGAGGTCTGACTCTAAGTCTGAGTTCAGGGTGTTTGCAGTGCAGTGCGGCAGAGAAATGAGAGGAGAATTTGGGGCTGCGGGTCTGGGAGCACCACATCACCTCTTCCTAAGGCCGTGGTGCCCCTGCATCTCAGCAGTCCAGCCCCTGAAACACTGGCAGGAGGGCAATCAAATCATCCTCAGGGTGGGAGAGTTTGGTCATGGACAAAGAACCTGGTGAGGAAAGGTGAGGTGGGGAGATGAGGAAATGAATTTCAGAATTTAGTGCTGAAGGTGCACAAACCTCGGAACGCAGCGGGGAGATCATTTCTCAGGAGCAGCACTGGGGGCCCTGCCTCTGCCCTGCTCCAGGTGGGATTTCTTCAGAGGTTTCTTTTGGGATTTTCTTCCCATTTAGAGCAACTCCCAGAAGGGCAGCAGGAATGTGATCCAAACTCCTGGGTGATGGCACCGCCTTGGGAGCAGCCACGTGGTGGTTGTGTCACCCTCTGATTGATAACAGCCACAGCTCTGATTTCACCTTTCCCATGCCAAATGTTATTTGAACAATGCACAACAGACCCAGAACAATTCAGGGTTGCTGCAAAAATGGAGTTTCTCCCTCTCCCTCACAGCCCTGACCTCACAGTGCCATCCCTCCCCCTCTCTCTTGCACTGTATCTGAAGTATGTAACATGTAAACTCCTTTGGTTCAAGTATTAAGGCATTTCAGATTCCTTTTTAAAGGATTTGCTAAACTTTACATGGTATTTTTACTTCAACTTACAGTGAAATAGAAAGAATTTAAAAACACGTCAGGATAGAAGAAAAGACATGCATTAACCACTGCAGTTTTTTTTTTTTTTAAAAAGCACTTTAGTAACCATTTTTTTTTTTTTTCTCCCAGCAAATGCAAATGTATCAGCGCAACACGGAATTAAGGGTCAAGGAAAATATTGCTGCTAAGAAGCTGGAGACACTGAGGGTACTCAAGACTGATGGGCCAGAACCTCTTGCATCCATACCTGTGACAAAGGAGAAAAATTAATTCAGGATTAAATGAAAGCATAAGTATGTGCCGTGCCACATTATTACTCTTCCTAGATGCTAAGCAAAAATTACTGTAATTTTTTCTTACAAGCACTAGGGATCTACAACAATACAGTAAATATTTAAAAATTACAGAGATGTCTTGCAAAATGCAGTCATCATGAATGGTTTTAGTGCTCTGGTTTAGCTCACAAGGTGGTGTTTGGTCAAAGGTTGGACTCAATGATCTTGGAGGTCTTTTCCAACCTTAATGATCCTGTGAGTCTACTTTCAAGGTAATAGCTTTTTTTTAAAAAAAAAAAAGGAGAAAAGAAGTAAAAAACTTAACATTTTTAATACCAATTTACATGGTAATTTCCCAGTTCAGTAGAAGGGAGTTTGCCATGCATAAGGGCATGAAGACTTTTAATTGCTTTCCCTTTCATTACGTTATTACCATCCAATGTCTGAGCGTTAACTTTAGCTTTTTCCCCCCCCCCGTCAACAAAGGAAGCCAAGACAAGCTGGGACAAAAGTGGCAGAACCTACTGGCCAGCCTGGGGATGAGGATCTGCTCGCTGCTGCTGCCATCTCCCCCCTCGGTGGTGGCTCTGACCTCGATGAAATAATCGTCCTGCAGCCGCAGCCACAGCTCGGCCGTGGTGGTGGCCGTGGTCAGCTCCTCCACCCTGCCCTGGCTGCTGGTCCTGTACAGAACCTGCAACACAGGACACCCTCAGCACCTGCTCTGCCTCCAACAAACGGGGCTGCAGCTTTCGCAAGTGATGGGATGGAAGAAAAGAGCTGATTTTTGGTTAATATTCCAGGGTGGAATTGCATTTAAAGGAAGAAGGGGAACGTCAATCAAAGCCTTTTATTCCAGATTTAATTTAAAATGGCACAACGGATGATAATACGTATTATATATTATTTTTATTACAATAACATGAAATAATGGGTGGTGGGACACTGGAACAAGCTGTAAATGTGTACTTCTTGCCAATACAACTCGGCGGGTAATCAGATCTTCAGCCTAAATCTCTTATTCAGGAATATATCATGGAGGATCCAGCTGTACAGAGCTTAGCAGGAGCATCCTCAGCTATTCTTTTACCCACACTTCTATGACACATTTAAACACTTCTACATTTGTGTGCTGATCAGATTTAGAGCAGATGCAACAGTGTAATTTTTATCAGGGAAATAAATGAGCATGACCCACAGCAGGTAAGGGGAGAAAGGTCTAATATATGTGTCCATGTATAATAAATAGAATAAATATAATATTTTATTTATATATATTATATATATGTATTTTATATATAAATTTTATATATTTATTTATATATGTGACCATGTATAATAAATGGAATAAATACACCTGGCCAGCAATGGAAGCTACATCCATCAGGCTAAATCTCTTTAGTTTCTTTCAAAGTTTTATCCATTTGGGTTGAGTGTTACACATTTAAAATAAGTGTCATGGATGTGGTAAGTGTTCGAATGTTCTAAATTCCAAGTGTGGGTGGGATCCCAAGAGCTGAACAATGCCAGCATAGGGAGGAAAAAAGATTAGGGGACATTAATGGCGAGACACTGTTCGAATATGATTTAAAATCCCTAAAAAGGAGACCCCAGTGAAATGGTTTAGGGGTGATATTGTGCAAACAAGACAAGGAAATATCAGCTGTGGATTGTTCCCAGCTCTGTCCCCACTGACCTTGTAGCCCGTGACCTCGGACTCGTTGTCCATGGCTCTGACCTCCTCCCAGCTCAGGATCACTCTGGAGTCTGTCACATTCCACACCACGTTTCCTGGAGGTTGGCTGGGTGCTTCAAACACACAAGAAAAGCACGACTTTAATTTCATTGGCACTGGTGATTGATCCACCAGCTCAGGTCAGTGCCTGCCGTTGCATTTGGGATGCAAAAGCTGCTCCTCCAGTGCAGGCTCCTCTCTGTGCACGTCATGGTTCAGAGGCTAAATTCAACAAAGAGAAGGAAGGAAAAAGCCAGAACAGCACAAAAATGTTGTTTCTGAAGCTGAAATATCTGTTGCTGGTCCTTCATTCAGTACAGCCAGACAGAAGCATGTGCCTTAGGACATGGGTGATTAATTAGAACAAACTCTAATGATGGCAACAGACAATTTCTAGTTTTAGTACAGTGCCAAGAACAAGAAAATTCTTCACAATAGATCATCAGACAAATTTAGTCTCAGTGAATATTCAAATTTACCCACTATATTGATTCACTTTAAGATGCTTGTTATGCAAAATATTTGAAGGTTTTTTTTTTCTGTTGGTTCTTCCAACTTGAGTTGTGGTTCTGAGCTGAGCCTGTGCCAAAAATGGGCTTTGGCCAAGGAAATCTGCTGGGATTTTTTGTTCATCTAGCAGCCCAAGCCTGTTCTTTGCAAAGCAGCTGCATGCTTTGGGCTCTGCCCCTTCATGTACCTTGGAGCTGCCAAGCTTTCAGGGCAGTACAAACCTCTTCAAATACCTCAGGTTGGTTTCCCAGAAAATGGGTCCTGCAGTGACACAAATCAATGATTAAAATCTTTTCTAAATGTGTTAAGGAAAACAATTTACTGTTGCTGTCACCTAGTGGAGGCAACTGCTGCTTAGGTGGACTGAGCTGTGCTTTGAGACTGGAGGCTCCAGATTTAAGCACCGAGAGTGGTTCTGAACACTTTTTTCCATGTGCTTATGGGCTTTTTCCTCTTTCTTTCCCCCCCTCCTCTTTTCAATTCTTTCACACAGGAACTTCCCTGCCTTCTTTCCATAAGCAGTCAGATCAAAATCCACCTGATTATACTCAAAAAACAGAAAAAAACCCGTGAGACTTAAAAAAATACATATTCCAAAGTCAACCAACCACCCACAGCTATTCTTTTTTTTTCCCACTGTTTGTCTTGTTCTATGTACTGAGGAAGATTTAACCTGATGTTCTAATAATAACCACTTCTTGTAAACGTAAGAGGAGATAGTTTCACTCCTGAGAATGAAGTGTTACAGCATGTATGAATCGTTTTCACACTGAGATATTACAGCTGAATTTCAAAGGAAATGAGTCATCCTTGAAATCCACAACAAAATATTAAGATTCCATGCGGAAAAAAAACGAAGAGTAATTATCTATAAAAACGGTAAGCCTCTGTCTCTGGGACTCAGAAGGCTCTGTCTGCTGCAGACACCGAAATCTCCAGCAATCATCAGCGCTCAGAACTTCACTTGTGGCAGGTCCTGATCCATCAGCCACGTCAGGACATGCCCAAGGAGCTGCAGGGATTTCTGAGCTGCTCAGGTGCTAAAGCTGCTCTCAGACAGAAGCACTTCTCAGAATTAAGAGCTGATGGACAGAACATTGGGTTTTATTTTAAGACTTCCTAAAGATGAAATAATCGTAACAACTTGGACAAGTCTTCCCCACCCACTTGGCATTTTGCATAGCAATATTTAAACCTCCACTTGTTATTCTGGGCTGTAAACATGCATATTTCAAATTTAAAAGCAAAGATATTTTAATTGTCAAAGGCTCAATTTCCATTTTGAAACAGGCTGCCAGTAGAACTGAACTATTTGTATTTCCTGATTTGGCAAGAGTTTCTGAAATGTACCTGGCAGGTCCTGTGGGGGAATGCAAATCCTTCACACCAATCACAAATATTCAAATTAAATTACAAATCGGGATTGATTAAAAAATCACACATTTGAATGAAAAATCAGTTTCTACTGCAGTAGCACGGAGAATTATTTCTCTCAGCTATTCAAGTAATTTATCAAAATCTTCAGACTGACATTACATGGTTTTGCTCTCCTTATTCACCAGGAAGATCCATGGACATAATGCAATTAATTTTCATTTTTAATTATTCCAAATAGCAGCGACTTGCCCAAGGGCCTGATGCAGATCCTGTGGGGATCAGGGGCTTGTCCAGTTCTCAATCACACACCCCAAAAGCGGGGAGCACTCTAAAAAAGGACTGAAAATCCCTGAGCTGACCAGCCTGGCACCACCTCTAGTGAGCAGCCACCAAGATGATTAATTAGAAAAAATTCCTTTTCCCACGTCCTGTCCAGGCTGCAGGCAGTGAGTCACCCCAGATCAGCCAGTTCATGGTAATTGTGCACATAATACATTTAAACTCTGGCAAATCTGAGTTGGTTTAGTCCTCAGTGACAGACTGACACTCATTTCTGCATATAATAATTTCTGATAAACTAGCTTATTTCATAATATTAATGCTACAACTCCGTCTGCTCGGGGGATGTTAATGACTATTGCAGGGAATTTGACCCTTCAGACAGATTTAATTGTGTGTTCTTGTGCCTCTGACAGAAACACTTCAAGACTGATGACCCCGATTCTGAGCTGCATTACAACGGGGGAGCACACTAAAAATATTTCCACTTGTAGAAAAATTAGTGCAGCCTTTGACAATCAGTTCTCCAGCTTAATTTCGCCTTTGCAGCAGCAGAGTGGCCTCGTGTGCAATTTGTTCAAGGGGAAACAGTGGACATGAAGGATTATTTTGCATGAACTCCATGAGGTTCATTGCATTTCAAAAGCCGTGCCCCAGAGAGGTTATAAATATGTTATAGACCACTGAAAAATTCAACAAGTCTCTCTTTTTTTTTCCTCACCCCCTTCTAAATGACGGAGATTTTTCTTTTCAATTTCTCCCAGTCATTAGCAGCATAATATAGGCTCTGTGCAGAAATTACAGATCTTCCCTGTGCTCCCCTGGAATAGTTGGGTTTTACTCACCCCGCTGAAGAAGAGCATGGAAGCTCTGTGCCTAATTCATGCGGCTACACATAAATTTAGGTCACTCAAATGGTGATTCCCAGGAATGCCGCTGTTTTTTCTCTCCCCTCCAAGTGCTGCCACACCATTTGTGCCTCTCCCCACTTCAAACTGAGGTACTCACGTGGCTTTTTGGTGGTGGCATTGACGGTGGCACTGAAGGGCCCTGCCCCAGCGCTGTTGTAGGCACGGACAGCTGTGTAATAAGCCAAGTTGCTCCTCAACCCCGTGATTTTTATTGATGTTTCATTCCCTGCTGCTTTCACTCTGTTTGAAGATTCTTCTTTCTGGTCATTATTCCAGTACCTAACCTAGGAGATAAAAACCAAATCCATTTAAATCTTGCCTGGAACGGGCTGTTGACCCACAGCGTTGTACTCGACTCTTTTAAGTGCATTTTTTTTTTCTTCAGCTGAAAAAGGTAGAAATACATTAAAGTTCCAGAAATATGTTTACTGTGAACAAATAAAATATTCTTATCCATCTACTTCTCACGCTTGCTGCTCTTTTCAGTGTGACTGCAGGAAAAAGGCAATTGAAATACTAGATCTTTCCTGAACTAAAGAATGACATGAGGAAAAACATTACTTCATTAAGAAGGAAACCAGTTAAGCCCAGAAAAATGTACCTTGCAAAGAAGTTTCTTTGAAAGTAAATGTAATTCTGAAAAAATGTCAGTCTGGAGTTATGTCAGACACATGACTATCTATCAGCACGAGAGACAAAACACAGCTTCATTCTGTGAGGTTTTTTTAACAAAGACAGAAGGAAATCGTCCTTCTTCTGGCTGTAGGTGGGGCAGGAAGAGCAAGATTTGGGGTGAATCTTTGGGGTGGTTGTGCTGCAGCCTGCACGACCCTTCTGGCCCATGGCCCTTTACAAAGACGAGTGGGTTTTGTTTAACAAACAGGGTTGATTCATTGAAATATTTTTATTTCCACAGACTCACCTCATAGCCCAGCAGCCTCCCATTGCTCATCTTCCAGGGAATGGCTGTCCAGGACACCTGGATGGCCGAGGAGGACAGGCTGGTGGCAGACACTCCCGAGGGCGCCGAGCTGGGCTCTGCGTGGGGAAATCAACCAGGGAGAGGTGACAGTGGGAATGAGCCTGGTTCCTCACCCCAACCCACCTCACTCTCTGAGCTGCTGCTGGGGTCCCTGGTGGAACTGGAAGGGTTTGGGGTGGCTCTGTTGGAACCCTGCAGGCTCAGAATTTCAGGCTTTCTGTACTGACAGGCAC
>VYZR01070769.1:9993-26044 GCA_013400675.1 Oxylabes madagascariensis
GAGCCTTTAGCTCAATTTTCATTCATCAGCTGGATGAAGTTAAAACCATGCAGTTAAATCCAATAACAGAGAGGAAAAATGTCACACAAAACTTTAAAAACAAAAAAACAAAATTAACAAACTTCAAACTACTTACTTTCCCCTCCATGAATGTTTTGTTGTGTAGAAACAAGCAAGATCTCTGTTTTCTCTAATTATATTCATTCTGTGCCAAGACCTGAAAGCAAAGGAGACATTCTGTTAGCACTCAGGATTCTTATTTAAAACCAAAGTTCACTAATCATCAATATGCCTCAAGACAAAAAAACTTTTTTTTTAAACTTCGGTTTATCAAACAATACATGAACCAAGTTGCACAAGAATTATTAGCTTTTTCACTGCGTTTGTTACACTAGCTACTCCTTAACAGTACCACGTTCCAGTAAGTTATGCCCCATTTGCCATATTACAATCACTCAACTTTTACTGCACCTTTGCACATTCAAATTCAAGTATATTTTATGTCATCTCCAAAATGCTTTACTCCCAAAAATCGTATGATATAAAATTATTTGAGTAGCTTCTACCTGTGACTCCAGCTAAACCAAATTCCTACTGCAATTCTGAAATAAACAGTAAGGAGATAACTGGATACATAGAACAGTTTGTTTTCCAGTCTGAAACAAAACTTGAGGTTGAGAAAACTTACTAGCTAAACATTGTGATTAAAGAGCTGACTAGGTACCATTCCTGGGCTGTAAAAGTTTAAGCAATCTCACCACTAACATCCTGACATGCTTACTTCACACAGGAATCTCTATTCCCTAAACATACACACAGAGGAATCTAGTGAAACTTGCCCACAACTGCTTGAGTGGATCATTGCTTTAGGAGCTGCTAAGTTCTAAGGAATGCTTCTATGCTTCTAAACATTACTATTTTCAATGCCTGAAACAAATGCACATTGAGTAGTCAGGAAATTATCTCCCTTTTACTTCACTATGCTGTTATTGCATATACAAGGAACTTAAGCAGACATTCTCTGATTAAGTACAAAAGTGAAGTTGTCACTCTCCATTCACTGCTACAGCATTAGCTTTATTTTCAAATGTGTTAAATCAGGTTTCCCTGTTACTGATTGAAGACTGGCACTACTCTCAGGTTCACGCCAATAACACTGTAGCATCCCCAAAACAGCACACACTAACACTGGTCTGCAAGAACACAGCTTGCCTGAAGCAATTCTCAAGCAACCCAATCCCAGTCAGTACCCCAGTGAAAGTTAGATAACAACCCATTATCTTCTACATTCAGGCAGCTCCGCTTGACTTGGCAAAGGAAGATTTCTTCTTTTGAGATGGATGACCCATAACATTAGCTCATCGCTAATTTCTACCCTCTATGACTTCAGGTTATTTACTTTCTGAGCAAAGGCTGCAGCAGTTATGGTTATGGAGTCATAAGCACGAAGAATGGATAACCTGCTCAAAATGAACTCTAGAATTCCTTCCCTCAGGTGAAGAACCAGCACAATCATCACTACCTACTGAAGGAAATTTGAGGTACTGCCCCTAGGAAGAGAGAAGAGCAGCATTTATGTGTTTCAATGACTCAGTCTTTCAGTCAAATCTTCAGAGTTAATACTCCAATGACTTGTGGCAAGTTAAATTCTCTAAAGCCAGTTTTTGAGGGGCAGGATATTCAACAGCATTATTGCTACTGACTGCTGACATCATCCACCTGGACCTGTGCCTTTGACACTGTCCTGCTTGACATCCTTGCCCCTAAACTGAAGTGACACAGATTTGACAGGTGGACCACTCAGCAGATAGGGAATTGTCTGGAGGGCTTCTCTCAAGGAGTTGCAGTCATTGGCTCAATGTTAAAGTGGAGATGGTGACAAGTGGCATTCCTCAGGGGTCAAGATTGAGACTGGCACTGTGTTAACACATTTGTCAGGGATACGGACAGTGGACTCTCTGCAAGTTTGTTGATGACACCAAGCAGTGTGGTGCATCGGCAGGCAGGAGAGAAGGGATGACATCTAAAGGGACTCTGACACGTGTGTGAGGTGGGTCCATGCCAACCACACAAAGTTCAACAAGGCCACGTGCAAGACCCTGCACCTGGGCTGGGCCATCCCAAGCACAAATACAAGCTTGGTGGAGAATGGCTTGAAAGCAGTCCTGAAGAGGATTTGGGGGTGTTGATGAAAAATTTGACACAACCCAGCAATGTGTGCTCACAGCCCAGAACCACGTTCTAGGGTGCATCAAACAAAAACTGGCCAGCAGGCCAAGGGAGGTGATTCTTCCACTCTGCTCTGCTCTTGTGAGACCCCACCTGCAGTGCTGTGTCCAGCTCTGGGGCTCCCAACACAAGAAGGACCTGGTCCACACCTTTTGGAGGGAGTCTGGAGGACGGCCAAAGCTGGCCAGGGAGGGAGCTGGAGCACCTCTCCTATGGAGACAGGCTGAGACCTGGGGTTGCGCAGCCTGGAGAAAAGGCAACTCCAGGGAGGACTTAGAGCAGCCTTTCAGTATCTAACGGGACCTACAAGAAAGCCAGAGAGGGGCTTCGGGCATGTAGTGACAGGACAGAGTGACAGCTTCAAACCGAAAGAGAGGAGGGTTAGGCTGGATGCCAGGATTAAATTCTTTACTGTGAGGATGGTGAGGCACTGGAACAGGTTGTCCCAAGAAGTTCTGGACACCCCATTACATCAGTCCTGGAAGTGCTCAAGGCCAGGCTGGATGGAGCTTTGAGCAAGCTGGTCAAGTGAAAAGTGTTCCTGCCCATGGCAGCAAGGTTGGAACTAGATGATCTTTAAGGTCCTTTAAACCCAAAGCATTCTATGATTACTCCTGAAGTTCTCCGTTTTGCTTGGTTTAAGAACTATTATTATTATTACCATGGATAAGAATCAAAACAGTCCACTCTATCCAAACTACACAGATCTTACTGTACAGCAGCACACTTTAGATCTGATAATTTTGTTTTAAAGTTATCTTTCAGAACAACATGCCATATACTCAATTTTCATGCCTCTCTTTTAAAGCCATTTTCCTGACATTGACCAAAGTATTAGTAAAAATAAAATAAGAGGCTTATAACAAGACTAACTCCACTAAGCACAGGATTAAAAGATCTATTTATCTGTAACTCCAGTTTCACCAACACAAGACTCCTCTGACCAACTCTCCCAGACCCAAACACCACTTGCTCTAGAGTATTTAGAGCAAGACGTTCTCAATGTTGCAAATATCTACTCCTTAAAATACAGAACTAAGAAACATTCCTTTATGAGCTACCAGCAGCTTCCAAGTAATTTTAACACCAACAGCTCACTAGAATCAGAATACTGATGCACAAAGTATTGTGCCTGAAGTGCAAGTGATTAATTCACCAGATAGCTTTTTTGTTTAGATGAAAACCACTAAAATCATTTAGCTTTGATGCTTTCTTTACTCACTGTGCTTCTGGACCATGATTGCAACCATCCCTGCAACTGAGGCAACTACCACAGGGGCAATATATGCCCGAGTCTAGTAACAATTAATTCTGGTACACATTTTCCAGCAGTTTAACAGAGAGAAAAGGCTAACAATAGCCTAGTGTTCTGAGCTGCTGTGGTAGATCCCAGCAATTATTTTCCAGTTGTCTTTGATTCCCAAGTAAGAACAAGATGAAAAAATACTTTCATACCAAAGGCAAAGATATTTCAGAAAAAAACAAGAAGTTCTCTTCCGTCACTCATTCCAGCAGAACCAGTGTGGCATCTCGTACTATCAACCATGTGATACACTGTAATTTTAGCACCTAAGACAGTATAATCACTGACTTTGCAGAACATATCGGGCTTTACCATTAGTCAAGCATAGCCATATTGCCAGTGTAAGAGATAGTGGCTTGCTTAGTTATATATTAATTTCCTAAAATAAGACAACATTCTTGTTACCTTTGCCTCTTTTTCCTGCATTCAACAGACCTTTAAAAAGTTGAATGACTTAAAACAAAAATTGAGTGAAATTTGTTATCTCACTCATAAGAGCATCCAGGACAATAAGGCACTAGCTTGAGCAATCATCTTAGTGTTCTGGGGTACTAGGATTAGAGAAGTCACAACTTCCAAGGTTATTTTGAATACTTCGCAGCACAGCTATTGCTTATCTGATACTGATGGTTTTCATAGGTTTCAAAAGGTTTGATACTAGAGAAACACCCAGCTGTTCTATTTCCACTGAAGCAGAGGCAAAAAACTACTTTGAAAGTAGCAGTCTGTAAACATGATTTGCTTGGCTGAGAGTGGGCATGCTGAATGCAGACTGTAGTCAAATAAACCAAGGATTTTGCAGGCAAAGTATTGTTTACAACTTGCGACTTCTTTTGGGAGTCTAACTAAAGCACGCTCCAAAATATCCCCTGGATATTTTAATCAACTTTTTCACAGGACTGAAGTTCAACAATGCTTTCCTATTTGATTCCTGTAGTACTGTAAATAGCAGTGAAACAGCTTTAGGGGAAGAGCTGAAACCACATTTTTGCGTGCTTCATGTACCAGAAATAGCAACCCCTTAAACTAAAGGGCCTGAACTGCTTCCAGGACTTCCCCTGCCTCAGAGTTTAAGCTACAGAGAATCATAGAATAGATTGAGTTGAAAGGGACCTTTTACACAAGTAGGTATGTTACACAAGCTATATTCAACTTGCATGCACTTTCCACTTTTCCAGGATTTCACATTCTTTAGACAAAACTACCATCTGGGAAAACAATCTATTTCAGGAAACTGAGACAAGTCAGTCTCAAACCAGCACTTGTGGAGTCAGAAGAAAAGCAGTGACCTTGCAGACATCAAAGCAATAGGCACAGCTGTAATTACACAAAAGCTTCCTTCAATTTATTAAATAAAGTCAGAAGTTGGGACATGGGTTCAAAGTTTAGTGCAGAATTCAGATTGAGTTTTTTCCTGATTATATTATCTCTCTATTATTACAAAGCCTCAATATCTTTCTTAAAGGTTTAACAAGGTAGGATTCAGAGCCCCACACAGCATTATAATTCTTTTCTACTGCAGGGAAGAGTAAAAGAAATGCTGATAAGAACCTGAGATTTCTTGGGCAAAAGAAGAAGAGAAATGCAGATAAGAAACTGATTTTGTTTTGAAGATTTATTTCAGCACAGCTGATTACAAGTTAGAGTTCCTGGAAAGTCTTTACTACACAGGGACAGATACTCATAGCAAGCTCAAGTGTGACTTTTCTGAGAGAGAGAAGACACACTGTGAGCAGAAAAACAGGGACCAACTGGAAAGAAATAAGAGCAAAGCACTAAAAAGCCCCCTAAGGTTCTGTTATTCTGTGGTTCTACATACCTGCCTGCTAGCTTAAAGGTCTGGAGCCTGATTTCCAGTCATCAACACCTCTGTAGCTTTAAAGCCATTATTTAAATAAGTGAGTTTTTCTGCACTGGAATGCTTTAGCTGTCTGTGTTTCAGCCTCCTCCTTCATTGCTGTGGTCACTAACTGGCAGAGTTTTGCCTTCAGACAGATTCTTTCTAACAAGCATTAATTTTTCCTCTTCCTTGGACAGCACTCTTCTCTTAAAGCACTACAGCCTAATTAGCTGTGGAAACAGATTTCATCTGTAGTGTAGGAATTCCCAGTCCTTTTTGTAAGAGGGGAAGGAGATAAGATTCACCAAATCCTAAAAGCAGCTACATGCAACCTGCCTCAGTGATAACAGCAATCCCACCTTCAGTGGCCCAGGACAGAAACAGGCTGAGAATTTCAGCCTTACTACTACCATAAATGATGGTGACAATATTAGAGTCCATCCTCCAGGTGACCCATTCCCTCACTTAGGACCAGTGTTGTGGATAACAAAAAGTGTGGAAGATCCTAGGTTTTTTTAAAAATTTATATTAGCATTCTGCTTTACCAGTGAACTAATCTGATTCACCAGCTAGACAGGCAAGTATCAGAACAAAAGTATATACTCACTAAGGGAAGGAAGAAGAAAAAAAAAATAGGTGTTCTTCCAGTCATAGTTTAGCAATCTTGTCATATTTCTTCAGAATAATGTTCTGTTTTATTAGTGAGACAAGAGAGCTGTTAATTTTTTTTGACATGAAAATAGTTTTTTGGAAGCAAATCAGGAAGCTAAGCAGTTGAAGGTTAACACTTCAAGATATGGTTGAATGCCAGCAGAAGAATTATTAAGTCAGTAAGTTTCACTTACTGAGCTTCAAACAAGTCAAAAGCAAAGTCACCTCCTCAGTATGAAAAACAGATCTGGCTTTAAAGACCAAGCCTTCAGCACATCACTTAAAATCTGGAAATACAAAGTGATTCAGTCCCTCAGGACAAATATGTGTTTGGAAACTATGAAAAACGCCACATGACACCCAGAGGAGCAAGCAATACATACAAGAAAAATCTTTTTAAAAATCTGTTCCAACAAGGCTAAAATACAAGGTTGAAGTTCCTGGAAAGTCTATACCACACAGGGACAGAAATGCAACTCTCTCCAAACACTCAGATATTTCCTGCAAGTGGAAAAAACTGTCAGTAATAATAGAAAGGCGCCAGTATTCTAGTTAAGTATTCTGGCTGCCTACAGTAGGCAGGAATTAGACCAAGCTGCATACAAACTGAAGCAGGCTAGAGCCAAGCATAATTTCCACATCTGTAATACTGGTCCTGTTATTTTTATTTTATTCATCAGATTGTTTGTAGAGCATCTTCCTAACTCAATCCTAAAAGGCTGATCCAACAGCCTCCTCCTTTTCAACATATCTCACTATATGCAAGTAGCCTATTCAGACAAATCTAATAATCAACAAAAATAGACTTCAGCTTCAGAGAACTTAAATTCTAAAACAAGGAATAATGCTGTATTACCAAATCAGTGCTAAGTAACATGAAACAAAGCAGTTATCTATTCAATTTCAACTACTCCAACCATCACAGACCTTACTCGTGAAAGAGCACAGGGAAAAAAAGGAAAACACATTTCAGGTTACATTAACTTCAAAAGCAGCCACACAGCAGAGATTAAGTGCATTCATAGGAAGTCTCTGAATAAACTTCTAGGCCTATGTTTCCCCCCAAGCAGAATGCTCAAACACGCCCTCAGCTTGAGAGCACCAAGCCAAAAAGAGAAAAAAGACCTCTCCCTCCCAAAATGAAGTGCTAAGACAACATTTTTATGGCCCAGAACTCAGCCCTCAGTAGAGGCACAGCTATGAAGGCACAAGCTTCACACCACTCGACAGGAAAATCTACCCCAAAGACTAATGGCAGCTCACCACAGACAGAAAACCATCCAATATGACTACTTGGTTTTGACTTTCAGAAAACAAAAAGCAAGCTAAAAGCATGCCTGGAAGAAATTCAAACGCTCTTCGAAAAACAAGAGCATTAAGGGTAGATTTTCTGAAAGACGAATCTAGTTCTGCTCATACTCTTCAGGTATGCTAAGTAGATACTGTTAGCGCTCAAACAAAAAAACAAAATCTCATCTCTGTGAGAGCGTATCTCCGCCACATCTATCCCACCCTTCATAAATTATTTCCCAAAGCATCTCCGGACGGGTATGTTTTGATCTGAGGGCAAAAGGAGGAAAATAACTTGTCTTTTCTTAATGGACACGTCAATACTCTTCCAAGAAAGAGGATAAATTCTGCCCGGAGGCTACAGAAGCCACAGCAGGTGCGGAGCATGCCGAGGGAAGCACCGGGCGGGCTGAGGCTGGAGAACAACCCAGCCCTTTCCTCGGCTCGGATGCGGGAAGCGAAGGGCTGCGAGCGGCAGGTGAAAGGTACCACGGTGGGGACGAGGGACGCCCGCTCCCAGGCCCCTCACGGCCGGGGCAGGAGCGGGGCTGTGCCGGCGGCAGCCTCAGCCCCCGGGCGGCAGAGCCAGCGCTGCCCCGGCCCCGACCCCGCTCCCCGCACGGCCCCGCGGGCCGGCCGCGCCCCCTGCCCGCCCGCTCACCGGCCCCGAGCAGCGCCCGGGACCGCAGAAGGAGGCGGGGGCTGCCGCCGCCCCCTCACCTCCCCCGCCGCTGGGATTTACCTGGCCGGGGAGCCCGCGCTGCCCGGACCTGTCCCCACCAGCAATACGCTTTCCCGGCGATAAGGGCGAAGGGGCACTGAGCGGAGCTCTCACCCCTCACCCTCCCTCCGGCCGGCAGGGCGGGCGGCAGCCGCTACACCGCTCCCGCTGCCTCAGAGCCTGGCTCTGGAGGCCGCCATCTTAGCTCGGGCAGCGAGACCGCCCCCTCGGCGCAGCCGCCGTGCGGCCCGGGGCCGTCACGGGACGCGGTCACCTGACGTGCTCCACGCTGCCTCCCCCTTCCCGCCGCCCTCCTTCCTTCCTGCCTTCTTTCCTGCCCTCGCCCCTTGCCCTGCCCTGCCTTGCTCGGCCGGGAACCGGCATGGCTCGCTGCGCAGGCGCCGCGCCGCCGGGGTGCAGAGTCCCCGGGTGCAGAGTCCCCGCGGCGCCGCCCCTGCGCGTCCCCTCAGCGGTGCCCGTGACCGGTGCGCTCCTGCCCGAGCGCCTCCAGGCCGTGAAAAACGCGTTGGGCAGTTAAAAAGCCGGAGCACGCTGTGTCATTATGCACATTACTTACGTGGCTGTAAAAGCGATGTTAAAATGCCACATTAAGGCTGCGGAGACTGAATCACTGGTTTACGTGGTTGGCTAACCACCCTCCAGATTTGTTAGGGGACTATTGAGCTCCCCGTCAACTTCCCCATATTCTGCACCACATGTAAGGTTTCCCAAAAATGTTGTAAACTACGGCAGCATTATAACACGAGCTCCTTAAAATGCCTGATTGGCATAAATACTTCGAATATTTTTAAATATGTCTTGCATTAGAATACTATGGCCTTTGCCTTAAAACAGTGTCATTAAAGTCTGCAGATGAAGAGAGAAATGAGGAAAAAACTGTAAGTGGAACTAACTGTCTTGGAGAAAAAAGATCAAAACCACAGGTGTTAATTTTTTAAAATACCCTTTAATATCCTTNAGACAGAAAACCATCCAATATGACTACTTGGTTTTGACTTTCAGAAAACAAAAAGCAAGCTAAAAGCATGCCTGGAAGAAATTCAAACGCTCTTCGAAAAACAAGAGCATTAAGGGTAGATTTTCTGAAAGACGAATCTAGTTCTGCTCATACTCTTCAGGTATGCTAAGTAGATACTGTTAGCGCTCAAACAAAAAAACAAAATCTCATCTCTGTGAGAGCGTATCTCCGCCACATCTATCCCACCCTTCATAAATTATTTCCCAAAGCATCTCCGGACGGGTATGTTTTGATCTGAGGGCAAAAGGAGGAAAATAACTTGTCTTTTCTTAATGGACACGTCAATACTCTTCCAAGAAAGAGGATAAATTCTGCCCGGAGGCTACAGAAGCCACAGCAGGTGCGGAGCATGCCGAGGGAAGCACCGGGCGGGCTGAGGCTGGAGAACAACCCAGCCCTTTCCTCGGCTCGGATGCGGGAAGCGAAGGGCTGCGAGCGGCAGGTGAAAGGTACCACGGTGGGGACGAGGGACGCCCGCTCCCAGGCCCCTCACGGCCGGGGCAGGAGCGGGGCTGTGCCGGCGGCAGCCTCAGCCCCCGGGCGGCAGAGCCAGCGCTGCCCCGGCCCCGACCCCGCTCCCCGCACGGCCCCGCGGGCCGGCCGCGCCCCCTGCCCGCCCGCTCACCGGCCCCGAGCAGCGCCCGGGACCGCAGAAGGAGGCGGGGGCTGCCGCCGCCCCCTCACCTCCCCCGCCGCTGGGATTTACCTGGCCGGGGAGCCCGCGCTGCCCGGACCTGTCCCCACCAGCAATACGCTTTCCCGGCGATAAGGGCGAAGGGGCACTGAGCGGAGCTCTCACCCCTCACCCTCCCTCCGGCCGGCAGGGCGGGCGGCAGCCGCTACACCGCTCCCGCTGCCTCAGAGCCTGGCTCTGGAGGCCGCCATCTTAGCTCGGGCAGCGAGACCGCCCCCTCGGCGCAGCCGCCGTGCGGCCCGGGGCCGTCACGGGACGCGGTCACCTGACGTGCTCCACGCTGCCTCCCCCTTCCCGCCGCCCTCCTTCCTTCCTGCCTTCTTTCCTGCCCTCGCCCCTTGCCCTGCCCTGCCTTGCTCGGCCGGGAACCGGCATGGCTCGCTGCGCAGGCGCCGCGCCGCCGGGGTGCAGAGTCCCCGGGTGCAGAGTCCCCGCGGCGCCGCCCCTGCGCGTCCCCTCAGCGGTGCCCGTGACCGGTGCGCTCCTGCCCGAGCGCCTCCAGGCCGTGAAAAGCGCGTTGGGCAGTTAAAAAGCCGGAGCACGCTGTGTCATTATGCACATTACTTACGTGGCTGTAAAAGCGATGTTAAAATGCCACATTAAGGCTGCGGAGACTGAATCACTGGTTTACGTGGTTGGCTAACCACCCTCCAGATTTGTTAGGGGACTATTGAGCTCCCCGTCAACTTCCCCATATTCTGCACCACATGTAAGGTTTCCCAAAAATGTTGTAAACTACGGCAGCATTATAACACGAGCTCCTTAAAATGCCTGATTGGCATAAATACTTCGAATATTTTTAAATATGTCTTGCATTAGAATACTATGGCCTTTGCCTTAAAACAGTGTCATTAAAGTCTGCAGATGAAGAGAGAAATGAGGAAAAAACTGTAAGTGGAACTAACTGTCTTGGAGAAAAAAGATCAAAACCACAGGTGTTAATTTTTTAAAATACCCTTTAATATCCTTTTTATCATCATATGGACTCTAAAAACCAGCATGAGGCTGAGTCAGCTTCATGGTTTAGGATGGTTATGAGGAGAAAGTTTTTCACGCAGAGGGCGGTCGGGCACTGAACAGGCTCCCCAGGGAAGTGGTCACGGCACCAAGCCTGACAGAGTTCGGGAAGCATTTGGACAGTGCTCTTGGGCACATGGTGTGACTCTTGGGGTGTCCTGTGCAGGGCCTGGAGTTGGAGTCGATGATCCTTGTGGTTCCCTTCCAATTCAGGATATTCTGTGATTCTATTATAAGCTATCTATCTTATATTTTGCTTAAGATATTTAAATACTAGTCAGTCATTCTTCTCATAAATCTCGTCCTCTGAATCTGGGGCACTGTGATGAAATAGCACTGATGGGAAAATGACATTACTTTGGGGAAGCTGATAAATTGCTTTTGGTTACAGAACTCCAAGGGAGGAAAAAAAAAGGTTTAATGTTTTATTAACGTACTAGGAATTGTAGGAATCTAATTTCAGAGTGAGGCCATATGATTCAGAAGAGTTTCTTTGAGTGCATGGAAGAGTTTTTGGGCAGGTTTGGAGTGATTTCTGGTTTTGTTGATTAGTTGGCTCAGAGGATTTTTGGTTCGGGGGGGTGTTGATTTTGTCTCAGTACTTATTTTGCGTTGTTAATATAGGTAGGTAAAATACATCAAGTAAAGCAACAGCTTGTTGGCTATTTATTACTCGGGAACACAGAATGACGCTTGATGAAATTGATGTAAAAAAGTAGTAATCAATGTTTTCATGGATGGATTTTAATCAGACAACACAGATTATATTTCAGTATACTTATTCAGCTCAAGCTAGTATTTCAGGAACTGTGTTTTTCTCTATTTTTGGACATGCTTTTGCGTAAGTAGTGGTATTAACTTTGGATCTAATGCAAACAACTGATAATAAGAAAGGAGGACACAGATTAAGATAGATAAAATTTGAGAGATAGTGAAATAATAATTTTGAAATTATTCAGAGAAAAAGCGAACAAGGAAGGTGTGTTTTGCAGTTCTGACAGGAA
Organism: Oxylabes madagascariensis; assembly: GCA_013400675.1. NCBI lineage: Eukaryota > Metazoa > Chordata > Aves > Passeriformes > Timaliidae > Oxylabes > Oxylabes madagascariensis. Next base: position 21,782 of record VYZR01070769.1, read on the forward strand.
ATTGTGGAAATAATATTGTACAACATGTACAATATCTGTCAGAAATTAAAGTAGACCAGGATTTCATTACTGTCTAACTGTAAGTATGCGTGAAGTTACCTTGTGTGCAGAAAAAAGCATTCTAGTTTGCTTGGTTTTTTTCCTTGTGAGATGATACTGCTGGATATTGTTAGAGATAGGATCTCATATTTCTTTTTAACCAAAGGTTTGTGAAAACGCTGGAATACAAAAATTGTATTTTTAACACCTCAAATTTAAAAGTTTGCTGTTTTAATTTAAAAAAAAAGTGAACAAAATCCTTACTCCATTAATGTCAATGGCAGTTTTATTATTACCTGTGTCTGACACAAGGTAGTATTTTGGCCTTAGTTTTCCCAGTCACTTACAGAGTCAGGAATCGTATCACAGTCATTCTCATTATCAAAATAACAATAGCAAAACACACATTTGATGCCTTCTTGAAAGATAAAGTGTTAAATTGCTTCAATCCACTTGGAAGAAGCAAACCCAAGTTCAGTTCTTCCAGATTTTTCACCTGAAGTACTCCAAATGTCAATCTGACCTTGTCCATTTAAATACTTCCATTTGCAAAAGGCTTCAGGCCATCTCCAGTCTAGAGAGCAAGGTCTCTCCTTACCAATTATTGAAATCTGGAAGGAATGAAGCGTTCTAGTCCACCACTAAATAATTAATAGTCCCCTGGCTATTTCTGTTATCAGCACCTATTCTGAAAGACTGGTTTAGGATGGCTGCATTCTTCACGCAAGCTACAGTACAGGTTCTGTAGAGCCAATGCTAAGATTCTCCACAGCAACAGTACATATTATGATTGTAAATACAACCTATAATAGCAGGGATCCTATTACTTTTAAGACGTATATATATTATGGTTTATAGCAATAAAAAAGAACAAGTTTCTGCCTGGCCTGCAAGCAGCAAACAATGGACGAATGGACTTCCCTTCCTAGTACTGTCTTTAATGGTAGGGCAGAATTTTGGGTCAGCTGTTTGGACAAATGAGAGATTTTTCCAGCCTTCCTTGTCTTAGAAGAAAATAAGTTCCTGCTAGAACTGGAAATAGTTACTTTACTCTCTTACTTAGCTTTTAGTGTTGGACGGTGCAGGATCATCCACTCTAAGGTCAGCTACTGTTTTTCTGCCATGAAGTAATAGGGATCTATCCAGTCTTCTTAATGACTGGATCTAAGAGGTACACCACAGCTTAGTATGAATTTAGGGTAACTAACAGAAAATATGCTTAATAATTGTAATTTTTAGATGACCAAATAACAATAACAGTAATCCTTTGATGACTAATTATGGTACTGAGTACTGACTGAGAAGGGATAACAGAAAGATTTTGAAAGGGGGGAAGTAAATGTAAAAGTCCCACATAAATCTAATGGAAACCTCTGTCCTGGATCTTGTCTCCTTTACTGCAAAATTGTTGTAAATGGCAAAATGCAAGTTACACAGAGGGCCTTCTGGAATCAGACCCACACTCCTGCATCAGTCTTTGTTCTATTCTTTGTTATCCCAAAGATGCATTAAGACTATGCTGACAATCTGCCAGCTGTTCAAAGCTCACATCAAATTTTTATGTATCTTGACATATTTTGTCTAAAAATAAGTGCAGATAATAACGATAATTTATCTTCTCTGTGACACCATTGACAGGTAACTTTTGGATGCTCCCCATTAATAATTCTATATTTCCCGGTAGACTCATTAAATGATGACTTGTTTGTTATCTTAGCTAATAGCTGGATAATAACTGTAGCCTAAGCTAATTAATTTTGTGATAAATTTTGGTAAATTTGAGTAAATGAGTAAATGAGTATCTTCAATACAGTGATGCATGCCAATCTGTATTCTTATTCATTCCTCCAATAACTCCTCTTCTGTTTGGATAATCCTTTCATTTTGGCATCAGCCTGTGTGCAGTAAATACTCACCTATTAACTTTTGATATCTTAATCCATCTATACCCTTGTATAACCTGGTCTTTTTGGTGTGTCTTTTGAAGACAATCTACAAATTATCTTTTAATTCTTTTACCTTCCGATAGATAAGTTCCAATATTAGTTGCAATCCAGTCTTGGTAATTTATGTGGGTACATACTGTGTAAGAAAAGTGAATATAACAGATTTGCTTAAAATCTCAGCTGTCATTCATAGTAGAAAGAATCTTTTCATGGAACTAAATAGCAATGCACAATGATGTACCAGTTCCTAATGAAATTAGACTTTAAAAAAATGAGTGATTGTATTTTTTCAAAGGAAAATGTGAAGGAGAAATGTATTGTTTATTGCATGTAGAACAAAACAAGTAATTCAGAGAGGAAGTTTTTAACTACCTTCTCTTTTGACTGCCTTTAGTCAGGCTGTTAAAAAAAAAAAATCTGTACACATATGTTTAGTGGAAACCTTGATAAAATTACAGTGAAAATTCCCATATGCTTAGTTCATCTTGGGAATGCTTCACCTTAACATTGCAAGCCTGCTTAAGGTAAACTGTTCTTTGAAATATGTGACTCCTGCGGACCATTTTGTGCTAAAAGGTACTGCAGATGTCCCAGGTGAAATTTCTTCCCTCTGTTGACACACAGCCCATGCAGGGAAGTGCCCTGAAACACAAAGAGGCATTGCAGAAGGAACAGAATGTGAGAAAGGTGAGGGCCTATGCAAACAATTTTGGAGTTTTGGAAGAGCAGAACTGACCAGTGTGGTAGGGAGTGGGTTTTGCACATGGGACTCATAGGAAGAATAAATATCTTGAACAACTGAGAGAGAAGGAGAGTAATCAGTCAGCTTTTGCAGGCTAGATCTGAGAACTGGGAAGATAGGAAGAGCTGTGAGGTTTGGGTTTTGAAAATTTTACTGAGAACAGAAGAAGTGCTTATGTAGGGAGAAGATGACGTTTTGTCAAGAAAACTGATACGGGCAACTCACAGAAGAGGGAAAGCAAAAGCAGAAGAAATACATAGGTCTGGGCTAGCAAAACACTGTTAATGATACAAATAGCTGAGAAGAAAGAGTGGGAATGGCTAGGAAGGAGACAGGGATTGATATGAGAAATAGAATAGGATGATAGGAACATTCAAGTATAGAAGCAAGGAGTTGGAGAAAGGGCTTAGCAGAGCAACAGGCTGCAAAAGACAGGACAAGAGGCAGTACCCACAATAGTCTGCTAAACTAGAAACCACTTTTCCCAGGATAACTCAGGCTGGGAAACCTAATACCCATTGGTATTTGACATCCTCTCTAGTGGATCTCAACTTAATTCTGGTGTTATTCTTAATACCAATCAGAGATCTGTGTTGCAGATCTAGATGTGGTATCTGATATAATCCCTCATCATAACTATATGAATTTTTAAAATAAACCTAGAGAATTATGCATTTACATGCATAAATAACTATGCAGTATTGATATTGTAAGCTCAAAAGTCTTTTAGAGTTAAAAATTTCCAGAAGACTAGGATTGCCTTTGCAAATAATTGTATGCTTGTGTATAATTTTTATGCATGGGAACTTTCCCTTATTCACTTCACAAGATGAAAGGACTCATTGAATCCACATGGATGCTATGCTGTGTTCTATTCACATTGCTCAGTTTGCTGGCCCAAGATTTATTTAGTGTACACTATACCAGCTCTATTATTCAAGCTTCAGAATATTCAAGCTTACTAATTTCCATATTGGCATTTTTCTGACATTGTTCAGTACACTGAGTGCTCCAGGAACATGAATTAATTTATTTTCACAACATCCTTCTGCTTCTAATATTTGACTAGTTGAAAGTACATTTATGTTTGTTTCTTTTTCTGTGTATTCCTGTGTATAATTTTCAAGTATCCTAACACAACCTTTAAAAGATCATGTGTTTTTTAGCAAAAGCACACTTCTCCTATAAAAAAAAAAATAAAATTGCTTTTTGATCTCTCCCTGTTTCTTTTTATAGACATGAGAACAAAAACAGATGACTGTGTACCTTGCAGGCTTATTCAATGTATTGATCTGCATGACAGTGTGACATGTCAACTTTTACATGTCTTATGTATTTTAGTACATGCTCCTATCTTATAAAATTGATGTACTTAAGACATTGCATTGTCAACTTCATTGTCAGTTTATTTATTGAAAGCTGATTTTTTTTGAAAGTTAATTTTAAATACTAGTCCAAGAGTTTGAGAAACTGGACATTGATAGAGTGGCTGAAATTTATATTCAGCAATTAGGGTAACAAAAAAAAAAAAAAATT
>VYZR01070777.1:0-45105 GCA_013400675.1 Oxylabes madagascariensis
ATAAAATCTGTAATGGGTGAGCCAGTGTGTGTGTCAGTCCTACCCATCAGCAAGCACAAGGCAGGAAAAGTGGATGGCAAGTATGAGCTATCAAACAGATTTTATGACCAATTGCAAACCAGGATTTGTTTTTGGTGTTTATGCTACAATATGAAAAAATTTTGAAGGAAAAAAGGGGATGAATAGAGGAGGAAGCACAGAACTTTGTGGCTTTGATGTTCAAGGAAATGAGCAGATTAAGCATCTTCATGAGAGAGGAAGCTGTCCACCACTTTAATGGTCGGAGGTTCTGTTTAATTTTTCTTTTTTTTTCTTTTGTTTTTTTATTATTAAAAAAGAACCAACCACCCCCCCCCCCCAAAAAAAAAAAAAAAAAAAAAAAAAAAAAAAAATTTACCCCCTTTCCCCACGGGTGTCTACCACCATCAGATATTTNACATTTTCACCCTTTGCCTCGAGGTTGCATTCCACTTCTGGAATCTGAGGCTGTGTGAAGATGTTCTGCAGCCTTGGAACAAAGAGCCTGAAGGGAATGTTGGGAAGATTCAAGATCGCTTCCAGAGCATGGAAGTGAGCAGACAGCCAGGATTTCCCAGAGCTTGGAGCTGGTGCAGAGCTTTGGTGCTTTGCAGCAGCTCAGGATGGGCCAGTGCCCAAAGGGAGTAAACCCAAGCATCTGCCATCTGTGGCCTTTGACCAGAGAGGGGAAATCCTTCTTATTCCAGAGATGAGAAGCTGATTAAAAGCACTTTGTGCCCTGCTTTTACTGTCATGAGAAAGGCACAGATGTCAGGGTAGAGTTTCTCTTTTCTGGAACCTGCCCAAGATTACAAATCTGCACCAGAAAAATGGAGAGGGAGCAAGGCTCTGATGCAGGAAAGGAGTTTAGAGGGTTTTGTGGGGGCCAGAGGGAAGGGGTGGGTGTTACAGTGCTGCCATGGGTGGGATGCTGCCACAGACCCCTCGGGTTCTTGGCCTTTTTTCTCTTTTGGTGCATATTGCCCAAATCCCTAAATATCTAACCTGTCAAATGCTCAAAAAAAGCAGTTTAGGGGAAAACTTTGAAACACCTGTTCTTAAAAAGCAGTGGCTGTTACAAGTGGGCAAGTTAAGCAGGTGTGGTGGGATATTTTTATCCTTTTTCCCTGAGTAGGAGGATTTAAGAACACTTTGAAAACAGAACCAATGTTAGTTTTAAGCTCAAAAATTTAAATAGCTCAGGATTTTTCTAAAACCATCAGAGGCCAGATCTTTATAAGGTCCAAGCCTTTATCTCACATTTAATGCCACAGAGAAGATTTTAAAACAGCAGCCAAGGGGGTGTGAATTGTCCAAGTGGGTGGTGGGGGCATATCCTGGATGATGGTGTGGCCTTTGGCACTGGTTATGTCTCACTATTAGGTAAAGCCTGAAGAATTTTTAACTCCAGCAGATGTCAAATCAGGAAGGGTGGTAAAAGCTGCTATTGCATCTCAGCTTTCCTGGTGCTCCTGAGTCAGGGCTGGCAAGGCTTGAAGGAATGACTCCAGCAAATACCAGGCCTTGGTGGTTTTAATCAGACATCCTCCTATGAACACCTTCTCACTCCTCCTCTGGTAAAAAAAACCAAAAAAACTTAAGAAAATTATTCTATCTTTGCATGCGTCATTAAAAAGAATAAAAATAATCATGTTAACAAGATTTATATTTATTCCTGGTATAAATTTCACCACTAGGGAAGTTTGTCTTAATCTCTTCAACAGACTGCAAAATCTTTGTCCAGCAGATTGATGTACTCTGTGAATTACCAGGTCTTAGTCAGAGGATGACTTGGCTCTGTTTCCCTGAGAGCAATAGAAACATATGGGATATGATGGGAAGAAAATTTTATAAAGGAACCTGAAGTCTCTAAGAACACCATGATTGCTAATTCTTCCCAAGATGCAAAGTTTAAAAGACAATTAGATGGAGGCACAAACTGTGCTGGCAAATCCCATTCCATGTGCACAGTTTTGTCTTAGCAATTGCAAATTGGACGGTGAGTTGAATCCTCCCCTGTGGAAAAGGAGAAAGCACAAAGGCTTCTGCCCCTCTAAAACCCTGCTTGCCTCCGTGGTGCCCACAGAGGCCTCATTAATGAGGCATTTAAGCGTGTTGCAATCACACTGCAGCCCAGGAGAGCTGCCTCATTTTGCAGCACAAACTGGAGCACAGGAGCTGTGTTAACACTTCCCTTGGCTGGGCTGGCCTGGGAGCTGCAGCCTGCAGCATCCCAAACCTCAACCCTTCTGGGCAGGCTCTGCTGCAAACCCCATCTGCTGCCGCGGAGGGAACGAGGATCCCTTGGAAGGATCCTTCGGAGAGCCTGGGGCGGTTTTATCTCACCTTCCCAGTCACCGGGGGACTCTGACAGAGCTGGCAGGTGGGGGACAGGCACAGCCCCTCTGCCTCTACCCAGGCACAGAGAAATGTGCTCTGACTGCAGGCTTTTACTCTTTCTCCATAACTGTTTTTATTCTCATTTTATGGCTCTAGGTAGCAGGGAGAAAGAGGATGTAAAGTGACTTTACCATAAGTGAGAATAAGGTTCTAGAGATCCCCAGAAGTCTGTTAGCAGACTCACTCAAGTGTGGTAATTAGAGGTGCTTAAGTGTTTGTGTATATGGATAATGCAGTTTCTGTAAAAATATAATCTTCCGTGAAAAATAAAATATTTTAAATCAAATCGATGCATAGACTTTTCTCTTTCATCCAGAAGATTTAAATGAAACGTATCATTCCAGTCTAGTGGATCCAGATCAAACTATCTTGGCATGTTAAGCCAAATCAAAACACGTCATTGTCAGTGAATGCAATATTTCTTTGCCAGAGCTGGTTCAGTTCCTGCAGGAGCTGTAGGTTGAATGTTTTGTGATGTCCCACTGCTGCCTGAGAGTGTGGTGGCTCCTGTCCCTCCCTGGTGGCTCCTGTCCCTCCCTGGTGGCTCCTGTCCCTCCCTGGGCTTGGTCCTGCCTGGCAGGACAGAGGGACAGGCAGTGTCCCCTGGAGCTCTGCCCTGCTGGGGAGCTGGGACACAGTGTGTGCTCAGGAAGAGCCCAGCTGCTCAGCAAAGCAAAACTTCCTGATTGATGCAGGTAGAAATGTTTCTAAACAAAATACATTCAGGTAATCAGATTTTCTGATGGATGGGAGCTCCACTTTTCAATATTCTCTAACCACTCATGCCTATGACTCACACTTGATTTGCTTTTTCTTTAGGCAGAATTCCCCCTGTGCTGCACCTTGCTGTGCTCTGGGCTGAACCAGACTGGGAGAGACCTCTTAAAAACCCCTTTTTTTTTGCAAATCTTGAAACGTTTTCAGATTCAGCCACATCTGAACTCCTTTCCTCTCTTCATTTCCTAATTTGCAAAGCTTCACCGGTGCTCCAGCAGCTGGAGGCTTGCACAGGTACTCGAAACCACAGCATTTACACCCCCACTGACAATGGGGTGTAACAGACCCAGAATGGACATTCTCTGTGCACCCTATAGGCTGACAGGCAGATCTACCTCTAAGCCACCTTCTTTAAGTGAGTCAAATCCCCTGGATCTCTAGGAATTTACGTAAATATAAATTTGAAGCTCTCTGTGAATCAATTAATTTGACTGAGTCCAGCTAATTAGGCTTTTCCTACACACATTTGTAAACACTGGTTGTGCTGCAGTGAAATGTCAATTGACTCTGACCCAGGTTTTGCCCCCCGTGAGCAGCACAGCTCCAAGGGCTGCCCACAGGTCCTGATTTTGTTCCCCAAACTGCAGCATTAAAGCCGTGAAGGATTGGGGTGGTTGACAAACACTCAGAGTTTGCCTGAGTAAATGAGTAATGCTGACTTTCTCTCAGGCCCACTGGGTGCTGAGTGTGATTAAAGGCAAGTCAGGAAGGACTGCATGCTATTAATTCTATCGAGGAAATCTCCTGCTTTATTCATTAGATGTATATGGCTTTTTCCAGGGGGAGAGGAAATAGAAAAGCACCTTTGGTTGTGCTGTAACATCTGGGAGTACAGCTGGCTCTTCTTTTCTGTGTTCCACTTATTATGTGCAATTTAGATATTTTCTTCTCCAAACTATGATTAAAAAAACCCAGCTCACGTCTAAGGAGAAGAAACTTGTAATGCTTGTTATTAGCAGGGCAAAACCCTCACTCCTCTTGCAGAGGCAGGAATGGCCACGCTCCTGTTCAGCCTGGGCTGCCATGTCTGCTGTTATTTGTCAGCCTGCACGTAATCAGGTAATTTCATATAATTCCTACACTTTCAATCAAGTCTGGTGAGCAGATGGCAGAATTCAAGCCCACAGGTTTTGTGTAATGACACAGCCTGATTCCAGACCCAAAGCCAGTTGCAGCACAGTCACTGTGTTCAGGGCAGAGCTCAGCTCCCCTTCTGCCTCTGCAGGGTGGGTTTGGGTTTGAGAGGCTCAGGCTGGGACAGGGTCATCCACCAGCAGCCTTGCCTGGGTGGAAATGAGATGAAACACCTTCCCTGTTTGTAAAGGGCAAGAGAAACTACCTCTTGCTTGTGAGGACCAAACACATGGGGATGGGAGCAGAGGTGTCCAGGGTTTGTAGGAGCTTTGCTCTGCCTTGATTCATAAGTTTGACCAAGAAATGTGATGGTCCATCTCTTATTTCTCCTGACTCTAAAGGGCAGCAACACTCCCCTTCCACACTGAAGGGGATGCAACGCTTAACCCACAAATGACCATGAAGTGGTTTGATGAAAAACGGAGAGGAAATTTGAAATGTTTGGTTTTGCCAAGATTTGAGCATCTCTTTCCAGACAGCTGATCCAAAATAACATTTTGCTGCTACAACAGAGGAAGCCTTGTGCGTGCTGGGAGGAAGGCAGAGCAGCTCCTCCTGGGAAATGCGTCTCCACCAGCCTCTTTTGGGAAGCACAGCCTGGCACATTTGCTGCTCCAGAGCTGGGCTTTAACAGCCCAAAACACAGGATGTTTCCTTTCAGCCTCACCTGGCTGCTGCCTGAGCCCTCCCGTTTGCCCCTGTGTTCTCCCAAAGAAATAATCTGAGAGTTACCTGGAAGAAAGAAAGCCTGAATATATCAGTGTGCACAAACATTAATGACACCCCAGGAGAATTTCACCATGCATGAAATTAATGCACAGAATGTGGAAATTTTCATTCCCTCTTCCCGTTTGCTTGAGAATTTCTCTTTTTGATGCTGTAGCAGCTGGGGAAATGCAGCCACTGCCAGAGCACTGCTGTTTCTGGGGAGTGGGACAACAGGACCAGGGGCCTCTGAGCATTGCAGGGCTGCCGTGGGGGCAGCAGAATTTTTGAGGGAATCCCTGGGGATGTGGAGACTCATCCTCCTCCCCAAGCTGAGCTGCTCATAGCCCTGGGGGAGCTGTGCTGAGGCACTTTTTCCCAAGCATGGATGGGTCAATGATGGATGTTTTCTGTTCTCAGTTAGGACCGAGATGGACTTAGAAGGTCTCCCTGAAGGACTCTTAGGTCCTGCACAGGTGTTCATTGTTCTGGCGTGACAAGAGCTGATAAATGAGAGGACACAGATGGACACCAGGTGTATCTGGGGTGCTTGGGTGCTGTGATGCCTTTTGTATGGACACTTCCCTGGTGTCTGGCTGGATCAAGGCAGGAGGAGAGATATTCTCTGCACACATGGCCTCTAAGCTTGGGAGTTTTGTGGGCAAAACTTAACCCAGCTTTTGGAAACATTGCCCAGGGACAGGGAGAGTTTTGTCTGGTGGGAAATGTGACAGAACCCAGGAGGGAGACAAGCTTGTTTCTCTGAAGCTTTTGTGGCACGTGCTCACATCTGTACAGGTGACCCTCCTGCTCCCTGGTGCCTGTGGCTGCTATCCTGACACGTGTGATTGGAGGACTGGCAGCGACCAGAGTGCTCCACTGTCTTGGGGTTATTCTATTCCATCTGTTAGGGGAGATGTTTTTCTTTACTCTTGTATCTCAAGGGAGGAGGGGGCAGATGCCTTCTGATAATGGGCCAGCCCGTACAACCAGATGAGCCATTGGTTCTTCTCTCTTTCTCCTTTTTCACTCCCATTTCTCCCTTTTCACTCCCATGTCTCCCTTTTCACTCCCTTTTCCCCTGACACTCTTCGTGAGGGATATCTTCTGCTAATGGGCCATTAAGGCTCACCAATGACATCACACATTACATCATCCCGTTGTGAGNGCAGAGAGGAGATCCATTCCCAGCTGTGGTGGCCATTGTCTCCCCATGCAGGTTCCTCAGGTGCAACACAGACTCAAGCTTGTCTGAACCTTGGTGATAAGCTCTCCTTGTTAAAAGCCATTACTTTTGCTACTAGCTGAGGATAATTCTGACTGACTACAGCAGTTCTCCTCTGCATGTAATTGAATTCATATTCATCATAAAGCAATGAAAAATAAATTGTGTGTGTGTTTTTTTCCTCCTCATAAAGCAAGGCATGCCGCTGGCTCTGCCTTCCCTCTAATCTTCCCCTCTGCAACCTACTGTAATAGAATTCATGGGAACAGAACAGCCGAAATGGATTGTGAGGTTTTGACCCACCTAGCAGAAAGTGAGTTTATTTCAATGCCAAGGAGGAATTGATTAATTCAGTTGGCTTCAAGGGAAGACTAAAATCTTAGCTGAAGATTCTTCAGTACCAAACAACAGTGCTGGCTCGCTTTTTGGCTGACGTTGGTGGTGTGGCAGAGGACCTTGTGCCTCAGGTTGTGCTGGGAATTGCCAAGTACACCACAAATTCATCAGTCTGAGTCTAAACTCTTAAAGAATTAGTGAATTTAATAAAATTTCCATGAAAGTTTATTAATTATTCTGTGGCTATCTGCTGTCTCTGGGGCAATGACATCAGCCTGGTGCAGAAGAGGGAAACTGGTGTGGGGCTATGGGGACCAAATTCGAGGGCACTGCCGTGCCAGCTGCTCATTCCTGTGCCTCATCCTGCCCTGCAGCCGGTGCCTGCCATCATGTTGGTCTATTGTAGAGATGTCCTCAAGGCAGATATCAAAATATCCTCTCTAAATTCTTTCAGAAACCTTTTACTCTGGGTATCTCACAAATGGCAGATTTTTGGTGGGAAGCTGGTCAGCTGAGCCCGTCATCTGCCCCATCCATGTTTACCTTTTCCTTTTATTCTCCTGTCTTTGATAGGATCCAGAAGCCAGAGCTGATGGTGCCAGTGAGCAGAGCTGCTGCTGACGCCTGTCAGAAATGCTCTGACAGGAAAAAATCAAGGTTTTCTGCAGCCCCTGGCTTGCTGCCAGCTGTGGGATAGCTGCCTTGCAGGCAGAGCAGACCAGACAGTCCTAACACACCAGAAAATTAGTGAGTTTTGTTCAACAAAGGGTCTAAACGTCTCTCTAGTTAATTATTAATTTCATTATGGTGAAATCATTTATTACATTTTAATACTGAAAAGTGTTGCTTCTGCAGCTGGTGGAATGAACACTAGGAGAAGAAATAAGGGGGAGCCTGTTGCTAATGGGTGCTGGGAGCTGTGTGAGTGAGCAGCAGGAGCTAGAGAGGGTGGGGGATCTGTGAGGCAGAGATTCCTCTCTGGTCAGTCCAAATGATGGAACCTGACCAAGAAATGGGATGAGGAGGGTTAATATTCAGCTGTGCTCCAAGACAATACAAGCAGCACCCTCCTCTGGGGACTTTCCACTGGGTAGTTCGCTCTGGTGGCTGTGTCATATCTGAGGGAAGAGCTGAGGCTGTGAGGAAATAACAACTGTCTGCAACTGTTAAAATAATTCATCTATCTTCTGCCTTGTGAGAGAAGTCAAGAATTAAAACCTGAAAAAGGGAAATTTGGTGCATGATGAAGTAACTCTGCTGGGCATTTGACAATCTTTAGAAATTAGAAGCCTGTTTTTGATGGCTGTTCCTTGAAGTATCATATTAGGCTTAAATACTCTCTGTGTTTCCACCCTTATACTTCTGGTATTTTTTGTAGCTCAGTAAACATTTGCTACTGGAGATAGGAGTTGTCACATGAGATCAGAAAGTAGTTTCNGGGAAATTTGGTGCATGATGCAGTAACTCTGCTGGGCATTTGACAATCTTTAGAAATTAGAAGCCTGTTTTTGATGGCTGTTCCTTGAAGTATCATATTAGGCTTAAATACTCTCTGTGTTTCCACCCTTATACTTCTGGTATTTTTTGTAGCTCAGTAAACATTTGCTACTGGAGATAGGAGTTGTCACATGAGATCAGAAAGTAGTTTCCTTAGGTCAAAACATTTTCCAGGCCAGTAGAGACAGTTCAGATGTCACCACGTATAGCCCAGAGAATCAAATTAAATTAAGTGTATTTGTGATACGAGTATGAATCCATGGATCCCACTGTGAGCATCTTTTGATTTTCTGACAATATCCCTCTTTTCTCCTTAGAAATTGGGCACTTCCAGCACTGCTAGGAACCAAAGTGAGACCAAGTAGAAAATCCAAGTTGAATCCATGACTGAGCTGGAAAAAGAAGCAGGAACCCAGCTCCTCCAGAGCATTGCAGGAGAGGGAATTACCACAAAATCCTGTTTGGACAGTGGCCTTCTGAAATTCAATGTTCAGGAGATAAAGCTTCGCACCTGGATCTTCCTCTGAAGCCACCAGAGAGAGGAAGTCAAAGAAAGGTGAAATATCCAAACTCCTGCTCCCATCCCTCCTGCACAGGATGTGTATCCTTACCTGGTGGTGCTGCCCTCCACCCTCCCTCCGAACCACAGAGCTGCTCAAGAGGAAAACCAGCATTTCTTGGCAGCTGCTTGAGCTGATTGCATCCCTGCTCTGCCTGGTCAGCCCTGAACACCCCTTCCCTCCTCTCCTCCGTTAATCACCGCTGCCAATCAGCGCTATTGAGGAGAGCAACAATACATTTCAAAGCTCAATCACCTTCATAATCGTCTCACTATCAGCACATGCTCTCCCTGGAGGGTGGAATTACTGACAGATGAGATGCAGGGCGGGTTTGCAATGGAAATGTTCCCTCCCGTGTGTGTGGGTCTGGTGAGCACACACATGACTAACTCAGGATATGGATGTTTGGCTCCTAAAGGTGGGCTGAGTGTTGGGCTCAGCAGGTGTGCACACGGCAAGCTCTGCATTTGAACAGAAAGATGAGGAATATGCTTCAAAAGCACAGTCGTGTCCCTGTGGCGCTGGTCAGTGTTTAAATGCCCTCAGTGGATGGAGAGGGCTCAGGTGGGGATGAGTTCCTGGTAGTGCCTGTGCTGGATCCTCTTCCTGGTGCTAAATCTCACTGGCATCAAGTTGTGCAAGCTACTTCCTTTTGGTTTTGTTTAGTTTTGTTTTTAATTAGCAGTGACTGGAAGAAATCTGAAGAATTCAAAGAATCTGCCTGGATTTGTGGGGATGGTCGGTCATGGGACAATCTGTTCCAGTCCAGGTAGACGCTCTGGCAAGGTGAGGAAGTCCCACTGCACACCCTCCATCTCCTCACCTTATCCCACCAAAAAGTTCTCTGAAGGTTTGGACATCCCCATAGAAATTTCCAGTGTCAAGAGATGGGGATTTTTCTGCAAAAACCTCTTCAACTGAAAAATTTCCAGCTCTACTAGGTATCCACTCATTTTCTTCCAGCTTTCCCTCTCCTTCCTTCATCCCTGATACTGTGCAGCAGTCAGAGATAAACCTCAGTCTTTGTGCTCTGGGGGGCTCCATCTGGCACCTGTCACGAGTCCTACCCTCAGTTTTGGGGACAGCAATGTCACCCCACAGCCCTGTGATGGCATTCCTTGGATCATTAACTCCTGACCAGCACCACAGTGCAGGACTGATGCTAAATAGTGCTCTGTTGTGATTCTTCACCCCAGAGTTCAGTTACTTATTACAATCTGCCTCTTATCTATGCCATTAGCCTGTAATTTTAATCCCAAACATTTGGGTGTTGGGTAATGAGGCAATTCTTTTCTGCCTTACATCCTGGTGTGACCTGTGATTTATAACCTGTGCTGGAAATACAAAATCAAATAAGAGGGAATAAAAATAAAACAACGGCAGACTTTTGCCCTTTGACACGCAAAAATTGATGTGATGACTTTAAGGTTTGCAAGGAAAACACCTGAATGTCTGCATCTGTGTATTTCAGGTTTTATATATCTGGGTAAAGGTAATTTTCAAGGTTTTCTTGCCTGATGTTCTACAAAGCAAGTCTTGATATGCACTGACCCAGAGGGAAAGCTGTGAGCAGGATCAAATCCCAGTAATTTCTGCCTTTGACTTACCAAGACAGAGTGTAAATACAATTCCTTGCATTCCCATGGGCCAGATGCTGCTCCTGGAGGCTCTGGGCAAAGGTTTTACTGTTGGTGACTTCTGGGCAGACACACAGCTGTGCTGGGGCTTGTGGGGCCCAGTCCTGAGGCAGGGGGTGCTTTCTTTGCTGCACACATCGTTTTCAGGGTGTAGCTGCTGCTGCTGCTGTGGTCTCACCACCTTGAGCAATGTGATTCCCACAACACACATTGCAGGGCCCCGAGGCTGTGCCAGCTGCTGGGCTGTGGGATGTGTCACAGCATCCCAGAATGGTTTGGGTTGGAAGGGACCTTAAAGATCATCTCATTCCACCCCCTGCCATGGGCAGGGGGACATTCCACCGTCCCAATTTGCTCCAAACCCCATCCAACCTGGCCTTGGATCCCTTTATCCAGGGATCCAGGGGCAGCCACAGCTTCTCTGGACTATGAGCTCAAGCACCTTCTCACCCTCACTGGGAAGAATTTCTTCCTAATATCCAGTCTAAACCTACTCTCTGTCAGTTTGAAGCCATTCCCCCTTGTTCTGTCACTAATGTTCTTGTAAATAATCTCTCTTCCTCCTGCTGCTCCCTTCAAGGCTGGGGAGCAGTGAAGAAGTGAGAACTCTTGGAAAATGTGATCGTAAAATCTGCACCAAATCAGGAAAGTGCCCCACAGGGAGGAATATCTTTGGGAAGAATGTGGAGATTCTGGGCACCTTTCCAACAAGGAACAGGAGGGCATCTGGGCCAGGCAGTCTGGCCAAGAGCTGGATGCCAACAGGAGAAAGGCAGGCAGGATCAGCAACACCAGTGAGTTCATAGGCAAATATGTGGCCCTAGAAAGTGCATCCTAAAATTCATTGTGCCACACCTGGAAGAGCTGCAGGGCCCCAACAGAGCTGCTGAGGTCTCACAGCATCAGCCCTGGGGCCATCAGGGCTCATGGACCAACCCCTGAGGCTTTGCAGTGGGGATCCAGGGCTCTGAAGTGCCATCCCATGCTGTTCTGATATCTTCAGTGAGTTTGGGGGAAATATCTGTGTTTGCCATGGACAGCCCCCTGGTTTAGCAGGTGTGTGAATGAGGTAAAAAGTGTGGGCAGGAAGAGGTGTCATTTTATTGTTTATTTTTCCTAAGGAATAGATATGATTAAAGTTGAGATGACATGAGAGAGTGAGCAGACAACAAAAACCACAAAACTTAGGGATTTGAGCACTGGGAGAAGAAGCCAGATTTCCTTGGAGAATGACAATCAGGAGGAAAAGTCAAAATACCAAGATGGAAACGATCAATGTTACAGGTTTTTAAACTATCAGGAAAAGCAATAAACTTCCTTTTGGCAGCTTGTCCAAGCAAGCCACTTTGGATGCAGGGTTTCCCCTGTAATGAAAATTATATGATGTCACCTTGGAGACTGGAGTGATGTAATAGCCATGTAGGGACTGTTCTAATGTCTTTCATGGGTCATTGAAAACTTCCCGGCAAATTGGATCATGGACTACAGGGAACACTTCTGCTACAGCAGGAAAATGGTCTGGATATAACAAGTGACCGAAGGGTTTTGAAAAATCCCACCATATGTAATAGTTCCTCGTTTCAGTCATAAAAGTATACCTTTTATTTTCCGCCTCTTATTTTTTGTTGTCTTTTAATACAGTCTTTCCTTCTCATTCAATAACCCTTCTTATACCTTCATTCTCCCTCTATATTAAGACCTGACAATCCATTAAGGCAAATCCTGTATTTTGAATTGCATCTAAATTGATACTGGAGCATGGACTGCCTGCCTCAAAAGCACTTCCATTCTCTTCTGCTGGAGATTAGATGGATTTTCTTTCTGAAAACAAATGAAAATTTTGATTATATGTGTCATTCAAACTGCAATTCCATCTTATTAAATGGTTCCAGGCAGTTGGTGCTGGGAACATAGAAATAAGGGCTCTAACAACTGAGACTGTTTGGCTGAATCTGTTGGCCAATTCCATGCTCTTTGTCAGGAAATTCTGGCTGTGGCAAAGTGTGCAAACTGAAAACCACATGAAAACACAATGAAAATAAGTGGTTAATGATGTGACTAATATTTAAAGTGGTTTAGGATGGCAGCTGTTCCCTTCTGCATGTTTCAATGCCTTAAGGAAAAACATTCTTGGACTTCTTTTTTTTAGTGTACACCTTGATGTTTCAGCAACATTCATCTTCTCTCCGTAACATCCCAGATATCCCTGAAGTCATTGACAAAGAAAACCAGACATGAAATAAATGCTGGCTTAGACTAAAAGATTGCATTTCAATTGTGCACTAATCTTTTTCTATTTTCCCCAAACAGTTGCCATTTGTCAGCCATATCCAAGGAAGAAAATGGACTTTGCAGTCTTCATTTCTAGTGTCTTGGTTTGGAAAGACAGGTGTCTGCTGAGGAAGGCAGGAGCCTCTCTTGAAGTGGAAAATGTAAACCCCTCCCGCCAAATTATTATAATTTTGAAATTAAGGGACTCTCAGGCAAAGATACGGCAACAGGAATAACAGTTCTATACTAGGCAATTTAAAATAAAAATGCAGTAGTACAAAAACCACTGCCAGAGTCAGAACACCATCTGACACCCTGTTGGTCAGGGTGTTGGCAGCACTCCAATCAAGCCCTCCTGCAGTGACAGATGTGGTTCTGTTGGAGCAGAGATGATCCTGTAGGAGGGTGGAGTTTTCCTCTGAAGGTGCAGTGCTGGTGAGATGGGTCCGGTTTTCCTCTGGGAATGCAGTGCAAACAGGCTGTGCTGGTGTTCTGAACCTCAGCTTTTATCCAGGTAGGAATGCTGGGCTCCTCCCCTGGGTGGAGCATCTCCCCATGGGATGATGGAATTGTATCAGCCCTGCAGTGAGCCTGGATGGCCCATGAACAGCAGATATCCCCTGGAGGGAGGATGGGTGGTGGGGGAGATAAAGAACACTGCCCCACCTGGTTTAACAGCTGGCAATAGAATCCATACTGCTGGTTACATCTTGCATTGGAACCTAAGACATTTAGGCATCAAGGCCTTGGAGGCATCCAGCATCCTGGGAAAGTTCTGGCTCTATACAGCACCAAAGGAAGGCTCTCTCTGATCCTTGGTTGACTTTTCTCAGACCTGCTTTTCCCCATGGAAGGTCCACAGCCTGGAACACTCTCCTGAGGAAAGTACTTCCATCTCCATATTTAAAATAGCACCAGTCAGGCTTGTTTTAATTCACACATAAATCTCTAGTCAGTCCCCAAATCACCGGGGAACTGTCTGGGGTGTGCATTATAGAGACACTGCTATATGAAGGTTACTGGGTGGAGGTGAGCAAGATCCATGGAGAGAAAGCAAAAAGGCAGCACAGAAACACTGCAGGTTTGTGGAAGTCAAATTAAAATAAAGTAACACAGATTATATTAGTTTGCATGGGCCAGCCCTGCCTTTTAGTTCACCAAGCTGAAAGGGAGGCAGGATTTTTTTCTTGTTGTGTTGAGTACAAAGGGGGCGTGGAACACCCCAGCCTGGGGCAGTGCTTGAGTTAAGGGGTCTAGAGACACCAACAGCACAAAATCCATTACAGACTGGTCCAGTGGAAGGTGTCCCTGCACACATCAGGGAGGTTGGAACCAGATGATCTTTAGGGTCCCTTCTAACCCAAACTCTTTTGTTATTGTATGATTCTACAGTGACACTTTCTTCTTCTTCTTCTTTTTTTTTTTTTTTTTTTTAATTTCTAAAATCCAATTGAAACATTCAGTCTTTATTTCCAGATCACAGAACATTCCGAGTTGGAAGGGACCCATAAGGATCATCAGATCCAGCTCTCAACCTTGGTGTTTTTAGCACCTCTCTTTAACCAACTGAGCTGATCTCAGGTAGCTCCCGCCTGGAACTTGCACAACACCTTTCAGGTTAAAACAAAAGGATTTTTCCCCCCAAAACCCCTTCACAGAGGCAGCTCTCTCCCAGCAGTGTCAGAACAGGCTGGACACCATGAGCTGGTGGTGACACAAAGGTGCCTGATGCAGAACGGAGCTTAGAAACACCTGCCTTGCTACTCACTCCTCTCTGCTCCAGGCAAAGAAGGCTTTTTAGGAGAATTTCTCATGGTTTGAGTAAAATCCCAATCAGAGGCCACCAGAGGGGGCAGCTGCCACTGCTGCACAGCCCCGGGAGCGGCTGCCAGCGCGGCACACATCGCTGCTGTCATTTATAGCTCTCTACCTATACTTACGTGAGTGCGGCTAATTAGTAGATGGAATTAGCCTACTGCTCTCGGCAGCATAATTGTAAGCAATTTCCCAACGTTTCACTCCCTGAGTAATGAGTTTCTCCTGGAAATACAAAAGATGAGCTAATGATAATCTGGCAGTTTACAGCAGGACGACAAACATTAATTATATGGGATTACGATGTGATCCTCCAATTTAAGTCAGTTTGGTATTTGTAGGCAGAGTTGGATCTTAAGAGTTCTGTGGACACTTGTCTGAAGAATTTTATCTTCCTTTTTTTATGTTTTTGGTGAGTTTTTTGTTTGTTTTTGGTTTTTGTTTTTGTAGGGGTTTTGTTTTGGATTTTTTGTTTGTTTGTTTTTGTTTTGTTTCAAGCTGTCTTTTAGCTTTATCTTTTTTCCACAGATCTAACCACCATCAGCTACTTTGAGGCAGAGCTGCTAGGCCAGATTTTTTTTCATAAGACAGTGGTATAATTGTGCATGAAAAATATGTAAAATATTAAGCTTAATTCTCATTTAAAGATGACCACGCCAGGAGACCAGGTTGCTGCATGTCCAGGGATGTAGCTCAGCTTTGATTGCATTTATCATGGAATCATTTAGGTTGCAAAAGACCTTTAAGATGATTGATAAGCTGTAGGCTTAAATATGGGATGTGGGATTTATTAAGGTCAGAGCCAGAAGAGTGGTGCAAATAATGCTGGGATTATAAAATATTCACTGAATAAGGTCAAGTCAGCAAACCGGGCTGTATATCTGTGTTTGCCATGGGGCTCCACTGACTGCTGATGGTCCCTGAGAGATTCCTTTGAGCTAAGGTGCAAATCCTGGGTTTTTCAAATTTCAGTCCTGTTCTACCCCCTGCTATGGCAGGGACACCTTCCACTGTCCCAACGTCCAACCTGGCCTTGGACACTGCCAGGGATCCAGGGGCAGCCACAGCTGCTCTGGGCACCCTGTGCCAGGGCCTCCCCACCCTCACAGGGAAGAATTTCTTTGCAAGGTTTAATCTGGTTTTTGTAACATTTACATTCACAACTGTTCCCTGAAAATGCTCTGACCTTTCTCTCCCCTTTGTAGCCGATGAACCCAACAGCTCTGGCTGTGTCACAGCGCTCACAACATCTGCCAGCTGTGAATTGCCATGGAACGAGAGCTGAAGGGGGCTGTGACTCCCTTTGGGGCCACACCAATCCACATCCAGCACCTGCCATGTCTTGCCTTCCTCCCTCTCCACAGAAGAATAATGGTATTATCTCCCCCTTCCTGTGCCTTTTCAATCAGTGGAAACATCTCTTTCCTCAGTTCACCTAATAAAGTGTCAGGAGCTGATCTCTGGGCAAATTCATACCTGAATGTGGGAACAAGTTTTACAGAGAGGTTTTTGTTATTTATTGGCAAGTCAAATACAAACAGCCAGGGGCTGGCTCAGCTGAAGGTTATGTCATCTGTAATTTCTTTAGTTGTTGTTGTTTTTTTTTTTGTTTGTTTGTTTTAAATGTAATACCTAAGTATTGAATGAATTTGTTTACCACTCTGGACTCAACCACGTCCCTCCTTTTAGATGAACCATTCCACACTCCTTAAAATTACTGATAAAATCAATCTTTAATTTTATTTCTTTCTGGATCCATCCGATGTTCAACACTTCCTCATGCAGGGTTGTTGCTGTCACTGAGCCCCAAACACATCTCACTGCAAACTCCTTGTGATTCTGACACATTCAAAGTATTTGGGATGCAATTTTTCACAGCAGGTCCCTGCCCCTACTGACTTGGTTAGGAAAGAGTTCAGGCAAAAGGATTTTGATTTTCCAAGAAAGAGGATAAAGAGAAATGTTGTTTTACTCACCCTAACAGAAAAAAAACCTCCAGCAATCTCTCCTTTTAGAATGTGCTCCTTGCTTTTGAGCTGGGATTTGAAACCCCTGTTGGGGATTTTCCTGTCTTGAAACTACATCAAGCATGTCCCTCCGTGCATTTGGAAAAATGCAGTGCATGGAAAATGAAGATTTGCAAGGTCTTTGTTGCTGAAAATGCTGAGGTCTTGTTTCAGCTGCACTGGAGGTGCTCAGTGTAGGACGAGGATCTCTGCTGAGGCTGGGGTGTGAGAGGCTGTGAACGTGCACGGCCCACAGGCACTGGGGGCAAAGAGCTGTCCCAGCATTCAGGGCTCCTGGGTGATGCTCAGGCAGGGGCACATGAAGAGCTGGGAGCTCTCTTTGGGACCAAGTAATGCCTGGAACTGTGGAATGGTCATGGCCAGGCTGGGTTGGGAATATGACCAAGTTTAGAGCTTGGAGGAATAAAACACACAGAAACCCCCAGGAACTTGCATTTTCTGTTATCTCCCACCTTCTTCCCTTCGCATTGCCTTTATCCCTGACAGCACCACAAGTCAAGGAATCCTTAACAACCAAATTGATTCACTCTAACCTCTATTTAAATGAGGACAGTCCAATCTCAGAAGCTGAGCTGTCAGCTTGTTATTTTGTTATATTATTTTAATTGTGTTTATTCGGAATTAGAGAGCCAAATTCTCTACTGGCAGAAGCTATTGTCACTAGAAGGGATTTTGGCTATCAAAATCATGTTTGTTTTAGTGTTGTGTATTATTTATTAGCTTATAAAGCACCATTAGCAAATGCCACTGCACAGTGATGGATCCCCATTAATTTTGCATTAATGCACATCCCACTGAATATATTCTAGAGTGTGGCACTGGGGTTTCTGGGCTGTCTTGCCTCAGACACCCACTGGTCCTGTCCTTTCGTGTGTCAGGTGGAGTGGGCTCAGTGATACCTCCCTGAAATGGTGCTGTGAGAACAGGTCCGTTCACACCTCTACAGCAGCAGCCAGAGATCTTTCAGAGGAAGCAGGGTGTAAAAAATGTATTTAAATCTGGACGGGCTTGTGTGATAGCTTGTGGTATTCCGGATTTGTTAGAGAGGATAAAACAATCTACAGATATTTATTTATGCTGAATATCAAAAGGGGGCTGACAGAGGTAGAACACACACTGGTCAGGAAGAAAGCTTGGGTAACTTGGAGAGGGATGCCAGACTAGGGCAGAGCTTGTGTTGCATGATGGATGTTGTCATCCTGCCTCTCTCAGGTTTGAGTCCTTTCTTCAGGTGTCTGCCCAGTTCAGGGTTTCTTTCCAGAGCTGCCCACAGAAAATAACATTAAAACTCCTGAACAGAGAAGAATTTAAAGTTTCTCTTATTTGTATCCTGCCAAGAGGGCTGGAGTGAGAGTCCCAGCTGGGTGAGTGCCCTGGAGCACCATGAAAGAGTAACACGACTGGGGGAGTGCAGTGGTCAGTCAGAGCAGAGGAAATTCAGAACAAAGGGCAGTGACTGGGTAACAAATGGGCATGGTGTGTTCATTGACATTTGTGAGCCCAGTGGAGACTCAGCTGGCTGAATGCTTATGGCTTGTCTGCATGCCTAAAGGAAAATAAGTATTTATTTCGCTTTTCTTTATGGTCAGTATCCACTAAGAACTATTTTCTAGCTGCTGTTAGCTGTGTGCTGTGGTGTTTGTATCAGGAAAATAATGAGACACTATTTCACACCCTGGAAATGCAGCATGAAATCCTGGCCCTCCGGAGCACTGTGCAAAGATTCCATTAACCCTGGAGGCGCCAGGATTTCATCCTCAATCCCTTCACTGAATGCCTCATCCTTACTGACTCTTAAAGCTCTCTAAAAATGGTATGTTTCTGAGGCAGTCATCAGGTAGTCAAAATGATCTTTTCACTCCAATTTTGGAGGAGAGGAGCCAGGGTTTGTTGCAGTAGTTTCTAAGTTGGAGCACGTGGAACACTGGGCAGTAGCAGCCTCAGGGGCTGGGCTATGGCCCCAGAGCTCAGCCCCAGTTCTCTCCCATTGGGGCTGCCAGGGGTTGGTTGTAGCCCTGGTTTAATGTTTTTATTTCTGGGAAACTTCTTCCCAGGAAAACTTCTGTAAACAAAGTGAGATGTTTTTGTAACTGTACCTATGTTTAGCCATTCTTTCTCACAGGAGAGGTTTCTTGACGAACATCTGTTTTAACCAGTGTGATTGAAGAGGTTTGCCTTTGTTTCACCAATCAAATTGGTCTGTGTAAAATGGTATATAAGAGAGTCACATCTCAAAAATAAAGATTCACTTTTTCTAGCCTTCTGATCGAGAGTCTGTGTCGTTGTTTGGTGCTCAACAATGATACAGAGCGTCCCGGCAGATCACAGCCCATCTCCTCTCCTCCTGCTGGCATCTTGCACTCACTTTACACCTCTCAGGCTGCCGCTGCTCTGTGTCTCTGAGCTCCTGGGGTGTTCCCCTTCCCTCTCGTTTTTATGGGCTGTCACATCCACCAGCATGAAGCACTGGTGTCGCAGCAAAGGGGAGATTCTGGGAAGTCACTTTTTATCAAAGCACAGCTGCTGAGATGAATCTGTTGTTTCTCTGGCCTCCTTGGACCTACCCCTTCCTCACATTTTGCTCTACCTCTCACTGTCTCTTCCTCATGTATCATTGACTTTTCAACTCCACACTTTCTGGAGTTGTCATTGTTGTGTTAGTCCCACCAAGGCATATCAGTAGGGGGAGGAGGAAAAAATATGAGAAGGAGACAAACATATTCAATCAAACCTGTCCCAGCTCTGGTTTGTTCATGAGGGTGAGCATGGCCTAGGAAGGAGCCTTTGCTTGCATCAACTCCAGGCTGCTCTGAGGTATACAGGGCACTTTATTTTTGGAGCCGTGTCTGCAGGCAGCATGATAATGGGATGGGTCCTGATTGTGCAGATATCCATCCAGCCTCTGTGCTGCTGGGCACGTGGACAGAACAAGCTCGGGATGGATGAGCTGAGCCTGGAGTAGATTTGCAGTCAGATCCACTGCAGGCACAGATTTATACCAACTAAAGATCCAGCCTGGGCAATCTGGTTGAACCTTAATTTCTGCTCAGATTCCACTTTCCATTAGCGCTCTGTGGGCATTTGCTTGACAGCAGGAATTTTTCACTCCCTTAGGAAAGGCAGTCACGTTTCAGGGAAGGCTCCTGCGCTCGGTTCATCTCCACACCCGCCTGCACTCCCAGACAGGCACAGAGCTCTGCTTTGCATAATCACATTGGTTCTTAACCATGGCAATATATTCAGATCTTCAGACACCTGGCAGCCAGAGCCAGCTCTCTCCAGCAGCCTCCCTGCTGGAAAGGCAATTATATTTGTGCAATTGGTGGGGGGTTTGTAGGAAACTGCCACCCTAAAGGGAGCTGGGAGTTTTTTGGGGTAACCATTGTAAGGGGAGCATTGCACCTAAACTTGTTATCAAGTGATCAAGAATAATTGTAAACTACATCCCGCAAAGAAAAATAAACCTTAATTCATGGGTGTGTTGATGGGCTTGGCTTCCACTTTGTGGTTGAGATACATCAACCCCTAGGGATGAAATTCTTTGACTGGCAAAAGGAGGCAGAACCTCTTTATCTGAGTCAAAGCATAAAAAATTTTTAAAAACCGCAAAAAATAACCAGTTTCTACCTCTCCTGTCCATTTTTTTCTGTACCAACCAAGCTGCAGTAACTCCCAAGCTCTCCCCACTTCTGCTCACTTGGGCTGAGCTGCTGATAATTGCATCTCCTGCCCATGGCATCTCTATTAAAAGAAGTCCATCTTTAATGTAACAGCCTCAAGCAACAGCAACTGCATGTTAAAATTCACAGCCCTTGCTGCTGGATGCCAGGGTACCTCACTGAATTTCAGCAGCAGTCCCTGTGGCCGGCACCTGGCAGGGAGGAGGCAGGGAGGGCTGATCCCAGCCCGGGTGAGGAGATAAAACCAGCCCAGGTCTCCTGGGGCTCCCCCAGGCCCTGAGACCCCCCCAGGCAGGAGTCACACACGCGCTTGGCCTCTCTCTGGTTTATTCGTTAGGTAAAAGAAAAAGCCTTGCCACATGACAGAGAGATGGGACTGCCACAAAGCTGAGGAAACAGACTTCTTTGGGAGGAATTACGTAGAAAATGCAACTGCCTCCAGTTCAAAGTCTTGGTGGACACTGGAAGGCACTTTCACTTTCATCCTGTGCTCCTGTTGGATCTAATATCCAATAATGGGACAGGGCAACTGAGAGGCGTTTCATGAGTTTTTTATTTCATTATCAGTCTCAGTGAAAGAAGAGACATAAAAGATGGTAAAACTACTTTTTCAGTTCCCACATGCTCCAAGACCTTAAGTGACTTAAATGAGAAATGTAAGTTAAGAGAGGAGAAAGTATTTTGCTGGATTTTCCTTTTATTTTTTTGTTTTTGAACATAAATGTCATTTGGGTACAATGGATATGAAGAGCTGTAATGTTGCCTTTCCCCCTCATCTACACTGAAAAAAAGGAGAACGTAGGGATGGAGCCAAAATGTGATCTTGCTTAATGTATCCAGATGTAAAGCTGAAGTAAATCTCATAATATAAATCCAAGTGTTTCAGGCTCCCACTTGTGTAACAGAGATAAAAGTCTAACACAGAGGTTCCAAAAATCCTCCCGAACCTTCCAAGGCTCAGTCAGACCCACATGCGTAGTCCAAAATAAATTGAATTTACTGGAGTAGCTCCAAGATTATGTCTAGAGTTATTCCAAGACTTTTCTCCAATTCAAATGAGCCCTATTACACATCGTGAATGTCTGCAAGAGAAACACAGACTATTTCATAAAGCCTTATTATATCTTTTAATGCTCACAAGGTAAACATGAAAATGTCTCTTGGGCATTTTTTTGTTTCAGTTTTATAATTTCATTGTGCTCTTTGGTTACTTAGGAAAAGTCTTCAGGAAAAAAACAAACCACTTCTGTGATGCTTATTTTAGCTCCACAAGGGCTCTGTGTCAGACTCGGAGCTTCACGGGGGTGTTCAAGTGACTTGGGTGAGTGATTAATTGATGAAAGTGTAACAAGTCTCCATGAGTAAAGTGACACCATTTGGGAAACAACTCCCACCTGCAGCAGCTGCTCTTCCACCCCAAAACTGATGCTGATTCTACTCTTTCCTGGCTTCTTATGAGCTCCAGCATCAGATAGAGGCTTCACTTCTATC
Organism: Oxylabes madagascariensis; assembly: GCA_013400675.1. Taxonomy (NCBI): domain Eukaryota; kingdom Metazoa; phylum Chordata; class Aves; order Passeriformes; family Timaliidae; genus Oxylabes; species Oxylabes madagascariensis. Next base: position 21,574 of record VYZR01070777.1, read on the forward strand.
CCCCAAAGGATGTCACAAGGCTGTGTGTGCCTTAACACCACCAGACACTCCAGATCCCATAGCCAAAAATGCCAGGGCACATCACCAGGCATCCCTAAACGTAACCCCTGCTACTCTACCCTGCCTGATCCCACTGATGGCATGAAATGTCTGCCTGAGATGGGAGATCTGCTCCCAAAGCCCTGTCAGGGACTTCCACACCAGCTACAAACTGGAGAACAGGGTACAAACACTCTTTGCAGCCACTGGGGTGAGGCACTTCTGGGCCAGCTTTTTAACCTTGCTCCCATCACCTCTCTGCAGCTTTTTTTTCTGAGTGCTGCACAGCATGGTGAAAACAAAGGTCAATACAGAGAAAAAGTCTGTCCTTCAGGGAAACAGTGATGGGTTTGCTGTGGACCTGTGCTCTGTAGCTGATGGATCGTTTTTGGGCTACAAAAAGAGGGAATTTCAATTTCTTCCAGGATTGGACAGGGACATGAAGAATAAAACCCAACTGGGTTTGCTTGGAACAAGCAGCCTTGAGCAGGATCTACACTGAGCCCTGGTGAGCCAAAAGTAAGACAGGGGTGTCCATGGACCAGCACAGGTCTTACACTCTGTGCAGTGCACAGAGAAAATCCTACAGCAGAGATTTATGTCTCAGAGACCCATATTTTCCTTCACACAATGCAGAGAAAAATTCTGATCCTCCAGAGAGATGCAGAAACAAAATGCAAATTCCCCTAGCACCAGGGCTGGGATATCAGAGCAAGGCAAATGTGTTAAGGTTGTTATTGTCAGGGCCCTAACAGGATCTCGTCCTGCTGAGCTTCACTTGGGCCTGCACCCCTGGGGGCTGCATTTAAACTCAGATTGTTAATCCCTCTCCTTCCCTGGGCAGGGCTGTGTATGTGCTAAGCCTGGCCTTGCTCCTCGCTGTCTTTGGCCAGCTTTGGCTCTTCCTCCCCTTGTGTGGGCTTATCGCTGCTGTACACCAAAAGCAACACAGACTCTGAGATCAGAAGGCTAGAAAAAGCGAATCTTTATTTTTGAGATGTGACTCTCTTTCATACTATTCTACACAGACTAATTTGATTGGTGAAACAAAGGCAAACCTCTTCAATCACATTGGTTAAAACAGATGTTCATCAAGAAACCTCTCCTGTCAGAAAGAATGGATAACATAGGTACAGTTACAAAAATATTTCTCTTGTTTACAGAAAATCGCCTGGGAAAAGAATTTCAGAAACCAAACATCTCAGGCTTGAAAATCAGGGCTACATGGGCTCTCCTGGGATGTCTGCTGGACCTGCTTGTCCCTCCCTGGCCCTGTGTCTCCCTTCAGCCTCTCCTGCAGGGCAGCCTGTCCTTTCTGCAGCCCCAGGGGTCTCCTCTGCTGTTCCCTGCTCCTCCTTTGGGATCCCCGAGTGGTTTGGGTTGCAGGTACCTTAAAGGTGCTCCTGTTCCAAATCCCCTGCGCTGGGCAGGGACACCTCCCACTGCCCCAGGCTGCTCCCAGCCCTGCCCAGCCTGGCCTTGGACACTTCCAGGGATCCAGGGGCAGCCCCAGCTGCTCTGGGCACCCTGTGCCAGTGTTTCCCAGGACAGAAAGCTGTGCAGCCGTTACAGGAGCACATATGAAGGTGCAAATGCTGGGTAGGAAAACACCCCCAGACTCTGTTCCCTGTCCATAGCTGGGGCAGGATGTTCCCCTGGGTGAGGATCTTCACAAAGCCAGCACGGAAAGCAGGCATGAGCTGTGACTGCTCTGCAAACTCCAGCTGAGCTCTGACTGGGATGTCAGCACATTTCTGGCACTGAACTGAGCACTGGGTGACACTTCTGTGTCTCGGCACTGGTGAAGGCTGGTGACCTTTTAACAAGTTCCCTATTTAGCATTGCATAGACAGGTCTTAAATGCAAACCGTTACCTTTTCCTTTGAGGTGCAGAGAGTTACAGTTCCAGGGCTCTGACAAACATCTGTTTCACTTTGCATTTTCAATTCTGGCTCAGATGATGAGAGCTCTTGCACAAGAAAGAGAAAAACAGCAAGAGTCCCCATTATTTACCAGTGGAGAGGTATAAATGGCAGAGCCAGAGCCCTGTTCCTGTGATTTCACTTTTATGGGTCATTACTGTAACTGGCTTGTGCTGCTCTTCTTTTAGCATACAAATGGCACCACTTTATTTCCTGTGGGTGGGATTGATTCCCTTCCCAAGGGGTCCCCATTGAACCCAGCATTATTTACACTGAGCATGGAAAGAGGTCTTATTTCTTCAGTCATGGAAACCCTTTTTTTAAAGGCTTAGCTCTGTTTTCTCTGTTGCTGAGCCCCCTCACAGGCTGATAACTATTGTGGCACTCCAAGTTCCAGCAGGAGCTTAAAGGTTTGTGGAGGAAAGGGAGTTAAAGATCACTGTGCATATGTCTACTTATTTAGATCAAAGTGGCACTACTTAGAGTTTTGTAAGAGTGTCTCAAGTTATGTTGGCAATGTAAAGAACTGTTATAAAAAGCAAGGTATATTTTAGCCCCTGTAAAAAAATCTGAGCAAGTTCAAGTCCTGCAGCTTGAACTCTTTGTCTTTGCAAGAGATTGGGTACCTCTGGGTCTGCCTCTGCTGCCAGGGGGAGGCTGTGCCATGAAATTTTGGGGATGCAGCTCCTCTGCTCAGCAGGTCCTGGGGTGTTTTCAGATGCAGCTCAGGGTTTGTGTGCTCCTGCTGGGATTGCATCTGGATGTGCCAGCTCAGATACTCAAGGGGAAGGTGCTGTGACAGCTTTGCAGAGATCTTTGCTTGGGATTTAAAAAAAATTTTTACAGCTTTGTTCCTTCAGCTTGGCGCAGTGCTGGACACTTGGTGTTGGGTTTATTGGAGGAATGCACTCACCTCCAGCTATCTGAAACCATCTCAACATGGCATCAGATTCCTAATTGGTTGCCTAACAGATCTGTGCAGGTGTTCAGCATGTGGAGTTCTCCTCCATGTTTCCAGAAAGAGTAGATTGAGCAGCTTCTAAAGTCCTGTACTGTAAATTTTGTGTCTCACTTTTACAAGTCAGATCTAAAGAGCAGAACTTTGTTGGTAGTGCCTTGCACAGTAGAGCCCAGCTGAAGATGGCTAAAGATCTTTCCAGATGATTTTCTTCTATCTGGAACACTGGCAAATAAGAGAAATAAGAAGGTAAATTACAGGGGGAATGAGAGGGGCAGGAGGGAAGCTGCAGGAGAGAAAAGAGGGATGGCTTGGTCTGCAGCTGCATCAATTCTGATGCACCTTTCATCTTTTTCCACTACCCCACAAGTGGCATGAGAAGTGCTGAAAATACAAATATTCGTTTTTCTTCTGGTAATAAAACGGTCACTGAAGAAAACAAAACATCAGACAAGAACTCTGCTGCTTTCCAGATGGAGAAGCAGCTCCATGGTGTGAGCCCTGTCCTGAGAATGAAGTGCTAACAATGAGGTTTGGGGGTTTGCTGTGTGGGTTTTTTTTTTGCTTGTGGGGTTTGTTTTTGCTCTGGAGGCAGCAATACCCTGCCCATACACAGAGAAGAGGGACAGCAACATGATGGTGACTGAAAGTGAGTGAAGCTGCAGAAGCTGGTGCTCCAGCTAGCAGGCAGCAGAACAAACTGAGGGCACTGAGGGCATAAAGTTGTCAAATAATTGCAATGTTGGAATGTTGCATAGCAACAATAAAGATCCTCTGTGTTTTTATAGTCAGCATGGGCATTATATACCAGCCTGGTCTGCTGTCCCATCAGGAAAGAATTGAATCCAACCTCCTGAAGCCAATGGGCACAACAGAGCAAAACACATTTAATGTTGTTTACTTGCTGTGGTCTTCTGTGTTTGCTGTCAATGGTTTCAATTGATCCTGTTTAAAAGCCTATCCTTGATAAAGGTGTTAAATTAAACAGTTCTCTATAACTGATGGATCCTTTTCACCTTCTTTGGCAAGGAGCTGAGTCTTCCTCCATGTCCCTCCCTGGCTCAGAACAGAACTTTATTAATATATTCTATTTCTGAGGTGCAGGTTCACATGGCCCAGACAGCACCTTCTTCACCCCCACCTTTCATTTGGATTTCCCCCTGCCTTTGGCTGTGATCTCTGTCAGGTGGGGAATCTCTCTTCCTTCTGCCAGGTCAGGTCTACGAGAGCAGTGATTAGAAATGATGTTAATTGCTAAACTGCTTAAATCCAAAGCAGCAGTAGAGCAATTCCCACACTGCTCTCACCCTGCTGGACCTCAAGCTCCCTGGCCCACGTTTGTCACAGCAAATATTGATTATTTTGATTGTTATTTAACCACCTGGCTGTGCTTTTGCATGAAGTGTCTTGCGTCCCGCTGGGTACCTGCAAACTGCATGGGCCCAAAGACATTTTCAGTGGCCTTTTCTTCATTGCAATTAGAGGGTCAAGGTCAAATAATCACACAACAGAATTGCTCTCTGCTTCTTTGCTGTGATTTTTTTGTGCCTCAGCTGGAGATGGCTTTCGTGTGACCTGGAACCACTCCAGAGCTCAAAAAAATAAACAATAATAAGTCACAAAAATTTCCAACCTACAATCAACACACACACACAGAGCTTTAAAGGTATTGCACATTATTTTGTTGGACATGGGCTTCTGCCCCCTGTTGTGAAGGTCAAAAACAAAAGCTCTTTTTTTCTCTCCAAGTATCACTCTCACAAAAGCAAACGCTGGCAGCCTTGGAAATGAAAGCTCAGCTTATCTGGTTTGGGTAATGTCACTTGGACTTTCTCAAGTGTGCACCATGGCTGAGAGCCCTGAGTGAGCCTTGACTGTGCTTCCCTGGGAATCAGTGATCCCACTGGGAATCAGCAATGCCATTGGGAATCACCAATCCCGTTGAGAATCAGCGATGTCTTTGGGAATCAGCGATTCCATTGGGAATCAGCGATCCCCCTGGGAATCAGTGATCCCACTGGGAATCAGCGATTCCACTGGGAATCAGCGATCTCACTGGGAATCTGCAATCCCACTGGGAATCAGCAATCCCACTGGGAGCACATCCCCAGGTTCCTGCCGCAGCCCTGGCTGCCAGCAGCAGCCTCGGGTCACGCCAGGCTTTGAGTTATGCGGACACCTGCCCACCAAGGGCTCTTTGGGGACCTCCCTTGGCTGCTTTTACGAGCCCACACATCGATTTGGATTCAGAGCAGCTCAGATGGACTCGTGGCTTTCGGTCCAAAAGCTCAAATTTCTACAGCCTGCTGCAAATCTTTTTTGTGTTGGATCAGGTGAAGTTAATGACACACTAGACAAAACCAGCTAGGCTTTTTTATTCTCCCCACTTCAAGCTGAAGGATGCTCAAATACTTCACTCTTTTTACTGCTGGAATCCTTCTAATTTCCAGCCTAAACTTATTCTCCCCCAAGGCATCATTTCTCATTTGTTCTTGTGTCATGGTTATATTTTATATCAGTAGCAAGGACAAATTGCAGATTTAAATAGCAGGAATGCTGCAAAGTTTTGCCTGAGTACAGATGGAACAACTTTCTTGCAATAATTACATAGTAGTTACTGTTTTCATCTGATTAGCTGGAAATATACTGATTTTTCTCCTCCTGTACTTCCCATAAAAGTTCCTTTTCATCAACAGTTTATACAAATGTTACTCTGTAGGGGGTTGTTGCAGTTGCTGTAGATTTTGAAAAACACAATATCTTGTTTTTAAAGAGGTCTGATCATTTGTACCACTATTACTCCCTTTATGACATCCTGGAAAGGAAACAGCAGAGCAGTGCATGGAGATCCATAAAACTCTAGGAGGGAGGGTGGATTGACATTGATTTCTTACTCTTTCCCCCCATTCCATGAGCACCTGGAAGTTAATATGAGGGTTTCTAAGCACACAGAATTTGTCTCCGATTCCCCTGGGAGCAGTTTGGAGCTGGGAGGGGAAGGAGTCCCACAAGTTTTCCCGGTTGTCACTGCCCTGGGCACACCCCAGGTGTGTTCTGTCACCTCTGGGGACCTTGGGCAGAAGCACAGCAGGGCTGCAATGGACTCTGTGACCTTGGTCCTCCAGAGCCTCAATAAAATTGGCACAGTTCATTCCCCTCCAAATGTTCAATGAACATCTGTGCTTTATTGCATTAATATATCTTAGCTCTCACTTATTCCTGTCCGTAGCTTGCCTGAAAGGGAGGCAAACCCCTGATTTTAAGGAATGCTGTAAAACCAGAAGACTTACAGAGGCAGATGGGGAAATGTTTAAATGCGCCGAAGCACCTCCATTGATTTCAGCAGCAGTCAGCTTTGTAAAAGTACCCAATTTAAAGGTGTAAATAAATAATTTCCACAGTGTGAGTCACTGCAGTTATATATATATTGAAACTCCAACTAGAGTAACTTTTTCTCTCTAACCACTTAAAAACATTCAAAAGTACCAGAGCTATTGTTTGTGCTATCACAGGAAAAAAAACTGAAGAAAATGGAGTTTGCTGAACCCACTCCGAGGTTAAATCTTCCCAGAAGCGTGCAATTGTTCCAACCTTGTTTCTGAATACTCTTGATTTGAAAATGTCAGGAAATCACTTTTCTTCCCAGTACCAGTCTGTTCCAGGTATCTGCTGTCAAGCAGAGCCCTGTGAAAATGCCATCCCTCCCATCCCACCTCTGATGTCAGCACGTCTCTGCTGGATGCAGTTCCTCACTGCCTGATGTTACCTTGAATTTGAGCAGAAAGTCCACAAGAATAAAAGGAAGGAAGTGTTAATGCTCAGCCAAACATATGGAGAGACATGGAAGTGACTCTCCTAGGTACATCTGTTCAGTTTGGTGTTCAGGAAAGGAAAAAGGATGGTGAAGCAAAGGTTTGTGTATTGAAGGGTTTTGCTTTTGGGCTTTCTCATTGCTTCTTTAGCCAAGTCTTCCTCTCTGGAGCAGTGAAAAAGGAAGGTGACTCAGCCTTTTACTCTCCCTGGGTAAAAGAAGATAAAATAATGTACTCTCTGTGAAGGCAGCTGTGTACCAGGAGAGTCTTGCTGGTTTCTAGAAGCTTCTTGTTTGTGCCGGATGGAAATGAGCTCAATCCCAGGTCCGGGTTTGTAAATGGGAAAGTCCAGCTTAGGTGGGGTAGGAAAGTCTGTGCTTGTGAGACTCTGCTGCTTCACAGACACCTGGGGAGGTCTGGGGAGTGATCAAGGCACAGCATTTGGCAGTTGTGGGCTGTGTGAGTGAAGGCTGCCAGTAGAAAATATGGTGAGGGGCTTTTAATAAAGAATTGCCAGACTGGGGCAAAGGATGGAGCAGTGTAATTAGCACATAAATGCTGCTGAATGAATCAGTGTAAAAAGGCTGAGGGGGCTCAGGTGAGCGACAAAATGGACTTGTCCACTCTGCACCGGCCTGTCTCTGGCCAGGTAATGTCAACTAATAGAAAATGAGGAGTCTAACTCTGGAAGCTGTTGTGCAGGTTCATTTCTCTTTGAAAGAATGGAGAATAATTTCAGGAAAATCCTTTGGGAATCTAGAGCTGGTATTTTCAGGGCATTATGACTTTTCAGCCAGTATCCATGGCAGATTTGTGATACAGCAAAAAAAAGCAAAAAGTGATAGCTTGGTGTAGCAGGAGGGGTTTTCTCTGGGAATTTTATGGATTCAGTTTAGAGGTATTGATCTGCTCAGAAAATGCTGAAATCTCTGAGTTTCTTCCTGCAGTCAGGAGATCTGCTATCTAAAATAGCACTTTTCCCCTGATATTTGCAGTATGTTTTTTGGCTCACAGAACTATTTGCATGTTAAGGAGTTCTTCCCTGAGCCCAGATATCAGCCAGCTTGAATATGGACCACAATGCACGGTTGTGCTGGCCCAGCACTCGCCATTAAAAGACCCTTTTGTCCTCTTTTAAACAAACAGCTAAAGCTGAAATTTTCTGTGCTGGGTACCTGTCTTAGTCTGTCTCTTTTCTGAAGCACTCAGCATAAGTGTCTGAGCTGTTACTGTGAATAGGGCTATGGAAAAAGGATTATTTTAGGCGTGCTAAGGATGTCTTCTGTTGTTTGATGAAGGACGAGAGCCAGTACACTGGAATGAGGTCTTGAAGTTTCAGAAGGTTTCCCATGGCACACACCTGGCAAGATGTGCTGGGAATGGGGCAAATGACAAGGAGACCCCTTGGGCAGAACTCTACAGTGATGGAAGTTTTCATGTGGGGAAAAGGACAGTGGAAATAAGGTTTGTTTTTAGCACTTCTGTTGGGCTGAATCCAGCAAGCCAGATGATGCTCCTTGTGATAAGCAAATGTGTTTTAACTGGCTTCAGCAAACCCATATGTACAGATGAGGAGTTACATTCCCCTTCAGTAAATTCTCCTGATGTGAACATCCAGTCTGAAAAAACGGTTTAGCTGCAGGACCTTCGTACTGAGCACATCTGCTCGGCAATTCTGTGCACATCTGCCATTGAATTTAGCACAACCTGCAGAGCTCTGGGAGATAGGAAGAAAGAGGATGGGTCAGTTTCTGGCTTGAGAACAAACTCAGGACAAGTTGTGACTCGAAGCTCCCTGGAAGACCAGCACTTTTGACATCATGCAGCTGGCAGGTTTGGCTGAGCAGCGCTTTGTAGGGAGGAGGGCTGCCAGCAGGGAGAGCTGAGCCAGAATCTGAGCCTTAAGGACGCTGCTGGAGGAAGATCCTGCAGCTTTGGAGCAAAGGAGCAGTCTGCTTTGATCTGGCCCCATTTCTCATATGCTGCTGTTGGTTTTCTGTAAGAAACTTTATAAAGAAATAAAACCAACACAAAACCAACAAATCTCAATTAAGAAACCTCCTTGTGTTGCCTCCACAACTACTACCAGCTTTTAAATCCTGCGTCTTGCCAACTTCTTGCTCATTTCTTGCTTCTAACCTCAGCCCTGCTCTGGGTTGTTAACATGTTTGCTTTCAATATTCTTCATTATTTTTTTTTCTTGTGGCAGCATTTGTTGCTCTGCCAAGGCCAGAGCATTACTGGTACATAGTGAGATTGTGCCTGGCAACAGGGCCCTCACATTGAGCAGGTCACTGACATCCCAGCCTCACAACAGTGCTCCTCTGTGGCACCTCCTGCTAGTTTTCACTTGTGTTTTTGCTCTTTCTGTTCTGTAGATCTCCCAATTCCATGGTTAGTCACTTTCTGCTTCATTCCCACACCTCCCATTTGCATTGTCCCTGCTGGTTGTTGGTTGGACAACCTTCTCCATCTTCCTTATCCCAGCTTGACTGCCCCGTTACCTCTCTCCGTTTGTCTGTGGTGTCACACCCCTCTGCCAGTGTCCTGTGTCCGCTGTCACACTGCAACACGAGCCTGTGCTACAGCTTTATGGCCATGCCCTCAACCTCCTTTTGCCATGGTTTCTGGTCCCACAGTGTCACTGTTGAGCATCAAACAACGACACAGACTCTGGATCAGAAGGCTAGAAAAGGTGAACCTTTATTTTTGAGATGTGACTCTCTTGTATAGTATTTTACACAGACTAATTTGATTGGTGAAACCAAGGCAAACCTCTTCAATTACATCGGTTAAAACAGATGTTCCTCAAGAAACTTCTCCTGTGGGAAAGAAAAGATAAACATAGGTACAGTTGCAAAAACATTTCTCTTGTTTACAGAAAATCCCCTGGGAAAGGAATTTCTTAAAACCAAAACATTAAACCGAAGCTATACCCACAGCCTGGGGCAGCATACACCTGTAGATGAAGTGGAAGCCAGGTGGGTGCACAGTGTTCTGTGTGCTCCAGAAAGTGCAGGAATTACCTGTAGGCATTACCCCTGTTTGTTTGGCCACCTTGTGACCATTCTGCACTGTCCTGAGACACTGCAGTAGATGCTCCTTCACTGGACCACACCAGATTTTATGTGAGGCTGTGTTTGGGCTGTCCAGCTCTCCAGTGTCCCCGGGCTGTCCCCTGCACTCCCCTCACTCTCTAACATCTCCTACAGCACAGTTGTTGGAATTGGACACAGGCACAGAGAGAGGAAGGTGCCAGTAGACACAGGAGGAGGAAGATGAGAGCTGCAGAGGGGTCTGACGCTATTGGACTGTAGAAAAAAGATGCAGAGTTTTCCTTCGAAATTCAGCTCGAAACTGTTTTAATAAATCTTTGTATTTATAGTATTTCTACACAAACCAGGGATTGGAGGAGAAGGTTGACACCTCTCCCATCCCATTGGTCAAAACAACAGTCCATCAGTTGATCTGTCCCCTAAGAGAAGGAATGTAAACAAACCCCGTGTACTATAAACACTGCTTCTAGCAATAACACCTGAGCATGTGAAAAGTGAACCCAAATATGTAAACATAGAATTCAGAAGACAGAAGGTTCATGGAGAAAAATCAGGGTGACAGGGGTCCTTGGGGCAGAGCTGGTGGCACTGGGGTCAGCAGTGGGCTCTGTTTGTGCAGAAATCTCAGCAGGTTTCTTGGAGCTGTTCCCTCTGCTGTGCTTTCCCAGCTGTGCACACTCCCCCTGCAAGTGCTCCCGTGTCCCTGTTTACTGCTCAGCCAGTGACAGGGATGCACTTCTCTCCTCCTTGGCTACAAGTGCCGACAGTCAGTGACATAATGACCAGCCAGTGTGAAACTGTTAAAATTACCTCATAAATAACTGCTAATGCACAGAGAATCAGGAGTTGCTGTTGCTCATAGATAAATTATTCACTGCCATTATGGAACATTAAACCATGGCTAATATGGAGGTCTCCATAGGGGTTTCATTAAACACCAGAGGTTTCCTATAGATTAAACCATCAGGGAGCTACACATCTCTTGCTGCTTGTCAGCCCTCCCGTGTTAGAGGTAGTGCACTTCTGCACAGGAGTATGGGGATGTTAATGGCCAGGAAAATGTCTCTTAACGGGAGCAAAAAAAATTATATTCTCAATGTTGTTAACATGCAGTGGCAGAATGCTGTTTGTAGCAAGTTTTTGATCTCTACACTTTGGGACTTGTTTTTTTTCCACATGAATATTGCTGTTGTTCACTAAACAACCACACAGACTCTGAGGTCTTTCAGAGGGCTTAGAAGAAAAATGACCCTTTTATTTTTGAGATGTTTCTCTTTTTTATACTATTTTACATAGACTAATTTGATTGGTGAAAAAAGGCAAACTTTTTTAATTACATTGGTTAAAACAGATGTTCATCAAGAAGCCCCTCCTGTGAGAAAGGATGGATAAACATAGGTACAGTTACAAAAACATTTCTCTTGTTTACAGAAAATCGCCTGGGAAAAGAATTTCTTAAAACCAAAACATTAAATCAAGGCTACACATGAAGATATTAAATTCAAGTGGAAATAGTCCTTCCAGTCAGGAGCCAGCAAAAGGACAACACTTCAGCCTTGCCTGCCCTGCCAGCAGTGGCTCTTTCCAAATCTCAGCAGTTAGCTTGGCTGGGACAGAGATGCTGCAGCCTGTTGTGGTGGGATTGGCAGTGCTGGTTAGTGGTTGGACTGAATGAGCTTGGAGGTCTTTTCCAGCCTCNCTGCATTGGTGAACCCTTGGGGTACTCTGTGCTGTTGACACTGAGTCTGGGGTTCACCGGTTCTGACCCCGGGCTCAGAGCTGACGTAGCTTGTGGCTCATTTAAATTTCTGATATTTCAATTGCTCAATAAAACCTTTTATAATTTTATTGGTGATTCATTTATAACATCTGTGAGGGAGGCACCGTAGCCCTGTCTGCCTGTGCTGGTACCCCAGCCCCACCCTGCCTGTACAGGCCCCTCTGACAAGACCCATCCTCATCCTCACTGCTGCGCGGCTCCTCTGACTCAGGCGTTTGTCCAACCAGACCTTTCCACCCAACCACAGCCACCACCAAAGCCACGGGAGCCCCCAAACTCCCTGAAATGAACTGACCGAGCCCATGCATGGTTTAGATCACCCTTTGGAGACTCTCCATCCATTGTGGGCTCCGTGGCAAGGATGAACCAAAGGGTTATGAAGTACCCTTGGGTCCCCAGGCCATGGCAGAGTCTTGCACCTTCCACATGGTTCAAGTGCATTTTTTCTCCCAAGACTCTCTTGCTGCCAAAGCCAGAACAGGCGGTGCCTTCCCAAGGTTTTGCAAAGCCTTTATGACCACCATGGAAATATTATAGCTTCTTCTTCCAGGAAACTGGAAGTTTGTAAGTAATTACCACAAGCGTGACACTAATTATTCTTACAGTGTATTTCCCCGTTTTTTGGTGATCTTGCCTATTGCTACTGCAATGTAATCTATTTTAATACTGAAATATTTAAATCACAATTTACTTCTTAATACATTCAGCTTTGTGTCATGTCGAAGCCCTGTCCTGTTTGGCAGTCTGGTGAAATTGTACTTGTTCTCAAAGCTGTTGCAGCTGTCATTCACATGTAATTAATGTGACTACACCAGTGACGACTCCACTGACATTAATTAGAGGTGTGAATAGGAAATCACACCCAGCAATGCTTCCTGTTGGGTTTCCTTTTCCACCATCCCGACCCCCGCGTTTGAGCTCAGCAGTGGGTGGACAGCTGCGAAGCAGCCACGTCTAAGTGGACTGACTGTGCCTCAGGGAAGGCTGACTCCATGGGAAAACTCTGAGTTTTCTTCTCTGCAGTGGGGTTTGCACTGGCTTTTAGACCAAATCAGTGGTCTGATGGCTCTTCAGAGCTTCTCTGCCCTGGCTCCAGCCACTGCTCACCTCAAATGAGCTGGAAGGGACCGCGTGTCAGGTTGGGAGTGCTCAGTGATGCACAAACATCCCTGTCTGCTGCCTGTCCCGAGCAGCATCTGGCTGAAATGTGCCCCAGCTCCCTTCTGGAAAGCAAAAAGGGAGATGAACCACAGTGAAAACCAAAAATTTGAACAGGATAAGGATGGGCAGGGCTTATAAGTTTGGTGTTTGAAGCACAGCTTGAGTCTCCCTCTGGAATCATCACTTTGTTTCACTGATTAGCCAGAGAAATGCAGCCTCTGACTTTAGGAGACAAAATTAGGAGATGTGATTACTCCTTTAAACTCAAATCAGGTACTAATCCATTCCATTCTCAAAGTACAAATTAAAAAGGTGGACTGTTACAACTTAAATCTTTTTCAGAACTGATTCTTTTTCTGACCCTCATTTCTCCCTCAGCAGGATAGAAATGATGCTCACTGAGGCTGCAGCAAACCCAACCCTTTACCATGATTAAAAAAAACAAAACCAAAACAAACCAACAAAAAACTGAGATCTGAAGGGAAAAGATAGAGGAGTAAATAATTAACTGTGCTACTGAATGATCAAGAATTTTAATCCTTTACCTGCAGCTGGGCTGTGTTTTTCTGATATGGGGAGGAGAACAAGATTCAGTTAGGCAGTCCCAGAGCCTCCCAAAACATCCTGCCAAATTCTGTCCGAGTTTTGTCCTCTGGGTTTATTCCCCTGTGCTGGCATGGGCAGGGTTTGGTCTGGTCAGATCCTTCTAGGATGAAAAAATGACCCTTCTAGGTATTTTTTTTTCCTGGTGTGACATACTCATGTATGAAACAGGTAAAGAGAATGTGTAGAAATATTGAAAGTCTTCAAAAATGTTTTAGTATCTGCACAACTCCACGTCTCTGTGGAAAGGTTATTGCTGTGAATATCTGATGAAACAGCATTCAGTGGCTGGATATTTTAAAGTGGCCCCAATCTTGTTTGGTTGTGATTAAGGGGATAAATAGATAAATGCACATATTCACATTCACATGAAAGCCAAAATCACGTGTGACAGAGATTGAAACAATAAAACCTGAGACTGAAGAATGAAAGGGAAGGATAAAGCTTGTGATTTAATAGAAAGGGAAATATATGAGAGAATCTTTCATCTCTGACCATGTTTGCTGCAAAGTAATAAGATACGTTGGCTCTGAATGGAGAAGATAAGAGACTGGGATAAAAATCCAGTTAACAGTACAACAACCATGGGAGGTAAATTATTGCCTTGTTTTTATTACTACAGGCACAGAAATATAGTGGAGAGATGTAGCTACAGGGAAAAATTCCAACAAACCCACAGGATGGGCTGCAAATACTTGGGGCTTGCTTTAAAGGGGTGAATGCTTGAGATGCTTTTGTCTTTTGAGAGTATCAGAATAATGTTGCTTGAATGCCTTGAAACTGTGGTTATAACTCCCAGAACTGAAGCTGTTGGGAAATTGGGAAGCAAAGTGGCAGCACCAGAGAGTTTGTGCCAGACCTGAAGTGGTGCAAAATCCCAGACTGAAGGGGGCTCACAAGGTGACCACCACCTCTGCCACCACAGACCCCAGTGCCCCACCCTTCCCACTCAGTCCAATATCGGGAATTTCAAGCTTTCTTATCCCCATTTTAAAGCTATGAAAATAAAAATCAACCCAGAGTGTTTTTTTGAAGTGCAAAGTGTATTGCTGTGTTCCTAAATTTACATGAGCTTTCTTAAACAAGCAGGCTGATTTTACAACATGCTGAGCAGCTGCTGCAGCCAAGAACAAATTCATCTGGAGACACAGCTGGGTCACTAATGTGGAAAGGGCTTGGGATGAAAGGCTCTGTGTGAAACAGTCTGTTGTGAAGTTGCTTTTGCTCCACAGACTTCCAGACGGCCCCTGAGGCTTAAGCAAGTCTAAAGATGCAGGTATTAGGCAGCACTAGTGGGCTTTTTGGAGATCATACACCGCAAATCTGACCTCTGGAAGAATCCCAGACTTCCTCCTGTTGTTCTAGATGTCCTTTGCTCCCGGGGCATGAGTTTCTATTTGTCTGTGTTTCTTATTTGGCTTCTGGAAGAGGAGGTGGGGACATGCAGGTGATGTTCTGTCTCCTGGCCACCCTCTGGGCTGCTCTTTGCTCACTGTGACTGAGGAGACATCACACAGAAACGCCCAGTCCAGCTCTTGAAGCACCAGGAAAGTTCAGACTTGCAGCTGAACGTTTTGGCTTTGATCCTTTTTTCGGTAGCAGATCAGACCAAACTTGGGTCAAGATTTCCATGCTCAATGCAGCCCAGTTTGTGGGATGGTTGGATCCTGAAGCTCTGTCCATCTCTGCTGTTAATTCAAGCTGACAGAGATCAGGTTTAGACTGGATATTAGGAAGAATTTCTTCCCTGTGAGGGTGCAGAGGCCCTGGCACAGGGTGCCCAGAGCAGCTGTGGCTGCCCCTGGATCCCTGGAAGTGCCCAAGGCCAGGCTGGACAGGGCTTGGAGCAGCCTGGGACAGTGGAAGATGTCCCTGCCATGGCAGGGCATGGAACCAGATGGGCTTTAAGGTCCTTTCCAACCCAAGCCTTTCTATGATCCTGAGATTAATTCACAGCCCACGTTGCCAGGTCCCTCCCCTGTGCTGCCCACCACACTTAGTGCCAAGAGGTACCTGGATGCAGAGTTTTCTATTTATCTCCTGGGACACTGGCAGTTTGCAGCCCAAAGCAAATGTGTTTTGGGATGCAGATTGTACTGCATTCCCATGGTGAAATATTATACTGTAATTCTTTATATATACGATATCTAAGATCATAATGCTCTATGTAGCAGTGACAGCAGCTTCACAGGTTCTTTATTAGAGAAGGAATCCCAGTGTTATGGGGAAAATACAACATATTTTGTCAAAAATAGAGGGTTTTTCTAAAGAGAAAATAATTCTAGAACCTGTTTCTCCCAATTTCCACTAGAACTTTCAATGTTTTGGCCTCTCCATGTGCCGTGAGTGGGATTGTCCTCTTGCCTGCAAGCACTCTAAATTTGGACCATATTCAAACCATAAAATCAGCATCACAGAATGGTTTGGGTTGGAAGAGGTCTTAAAGATCATTTCATTTCAACCCCCTGCCATGGGCAGGGCAACTTCTACCAGACCAAGTTGCTCGAAGTTCCATCCAAACTGGCCTTGAAAATCAACAATAATATGGACTGAAACAGCATTTCTACTGTAGTTCGAGGAAAAGCTTTCAAAGATAAAAACTGAGATAAAAACAGATTTTCTGGGCTTGAATGGTGTGACAATCCCTAGAAATTACGCTCACAGGACCCAGGTATAATTTTGTGATAGGAAAGGTAGGTGGGACTCTGGTAGTAGAGATATCAGGAGGTTTCAGCAGACAAATGTCCTTAGCACCTTTCCACAAGCCCCTGCTAACCCTGGATCTGGCGGTCTGGGAAGGGACTTGGAGAAAGGTGAGGCAGATGTGACCTGCACAAGGGATGGAAAAGTAAGGGCTGTTAGTTTAGAAGTTGAGTTAATTTTGGACATGATAAGAAGTGGGTCTGCATCACACTGATTTCATGGTGGTAAGGAATTGCTAGTGTCCTGTTGAGGAGTGGGATCAGGAAAAGAACAAAGAACAATAGATTTCCTCATTTATTTGGTGTCAAAATTTCCAGCATTTTAATTCCAAAGCACTAAAGCTGAAGGTATTTTTTCCTGTGAAGTGATTGTTTCCATGGCATCAAAATATTTCATTCTAATTTCTGTCTTTTTCAAAACCTTTTATTTCAAAAGTTGGTTCTTTTGAAGTTCCAGTTCAAGAAAAAAAGCTCTGCCTATCACTTGAATCTTATCAGATTGCTGCTTTTGTAAAACAAAGTTTTGTGGGGTTGACAAACATGTTTGAATTAAACAGCTCCTTTTGGTCTGAGATTCCTTTAGTGAAAAATATTCCCATGGATTCTATTTGAGAACCTGCTGTTATATGCCTCAAAAAATAAAAAAATCCAACCAAAAAGTGTCATGAAGCAGAATGTGTTTTATTCACCCTGAGATAAATTGCAAGTGTAACAATGCCTATGAGAAACGGGGAACTGGAGAGACATTTTCAAGCACTTCAGTGTGCCAAGAAAGCCATACACTCATCAGTTATTTCTGCTACAGCTCAGGGTTTTATGAAGTTGAGATATTTAAAGAGTTCTCAATAAAATCCAGAACAAAAAGAAATCATGTTTTCATTCTGATTATGAGGTGAAGACCAGGTTTCTTGAAAGTTTAACAGAAATTTCTGATCTGGGTATGCCTTGGGGTGTGTATCTGATCCAGCCCAGCTTTCTTACGATTTTTGCACTGAAGGCCTCAAAAAGGACTTTTAAAATTCTATTGTTTGCTGGTGTACTTGGAGAGCTAAGAAAGAAAAAAACAAAACAATGGTCTTGTGGAAGGTCCCTGCTCTTGGCTGGGGCTCGGCACAAGATGATCCTTAAGGTCCTTTCCAACCCAAAGCATTCCCTGATTCTATGATTAAGGAGGTAGAACTTGTGCTAGAAGCTTTACACCCGGCATTCAAGAGACAGAGCAGGGGGACAGAAGTTATGGAAATGCTGCATGGTGCATCATCAGGGGATACTGCAGATCCTGCTTTTCAGCGGGTAATTATTAAATGTGTGAGGATTTGCCTGCCAGCAAACTTGGTTTGGGAGCATCAATGTTGCACATGTGCTCACACAATCATAAATCAGATTCCCCTTCCTTCAGAGACCTGGCACTAAGTATCTTGGCAGTACACAACAAATCCAAATTGTGTGGAAATGCGCATCTGTATTACATACACTTAGATGTGTGCTTTTGAATAGCTTGGAATGCTGATAGTTTTGTAAAAATTTAAAAATATGTCCATTTAATAGTTTTGCAAAAGAATTTTGTGAATTTGGGAAGCATCTTGTTCACACAGAGGAAGACTGGATACCATCTTAACCAGGTTGGAGATTCCATAGTGTCCTGTCTCACCTGGAAGCAGAAATAAATACCTGGCTTCTCATTCCTTCCCACACTCTCTTTGTCTTCAAAAAGGACTTTTTATTTTTACAAATAACTGCCAAAAATGTCTTTAGGGAAACAGGGAAGTGCAGCTGTTTGGGTTTTTGTTTGCTTGGCGAATTGCAGAGGGAAGGAGAAAGGGAGTTGCAGAGGAGGCACCACGAGGTGATCACTGGAAAAAGTCCTGGCTGAGTCTGCAGTGAATTTAATGCCAGCTCTGGATGCAAGGAACTGGGATTTGCTGCTGTTTATTTGAGTTCATTGGTTTTCATATCTAAACAGGTTTCTAAGTGAGGCTCACCTGGGCTACAGCTACTCCCAGAGGAATGGGTGAACATCAATGGTAAATGGAGATTATTTTTAGCCAAATTCTGGAGTCCTGATATACCTCAGTTTTCACTTTCTCAGCACATTTTATTCAATTTTATTAGGTCATTTAGCAAATAATTTTAATTTTCTGCTTAGAACTGAATTTCTGAAAGTAATGTACTGTTGTACAGTTAATGAGTCTGCTAATAAGCTCCAAGAAAATGTGATTTGCGAATCATTCCAGGACATAACTGTCACTCAGACCCTATGCCAATTAGCATAACCATTAGCAACTATCCCTAAGAGGTCCTTGAAATTTAAATGAGCTTTCCTAAGATCCTTTTTACAGGGGAGGTTGCAGTTTCTGCCTCACATGGAAAATGCAGCCTGGTGAAAAGCAATAATTCATTAAAGGCAAAGCAGACCTTTAGAGGTAAATGCCCACCTGGGTTCTGAGCAGCAGCAGAGTCTCTGCAGGGCACTCGGTGCCTGCTTGCCCTCACGGTGATGCTGAGAGGTGCCATGGCTGGGTGACCACTTGAGCAGCCAGGAGAGGACACAGCAGCAAAACGGGCAGATTTTTACTGCAAAACCACGTCAGCGTGAGGGGCTGCTCAGGGAGCAATATTTCACCCACAAGGTCTCTACTAAATCTTGGTGAGTTTACTGGCTTGGTGGATTTAGCTTTGTTGAGGAAAAGCAAAAAGCTGCATAGAGGCCGTGGAGGTTGTGGGCGATGCCGCCACGCTCTCAGAGGCTGCAGGGATCAGGGCTCCTCTGGATGCAGGCAAATTTCATCTGGCTGCAATTCCCACTGGAAGTTGTCCTGAATGCTTCACCTCACAGGTCCCCCAACAAAAAAGAAAGCACTTTTCTCAACACTTGGCTTTTATTTTACTCTTTCCCTCTCTCAGCTCATTGTTCTTTGGGCTCCCAGGACCGATTGCAACACGTGGTTTAGGAAGACCTAAATCTTCAAGGCTTTGTTTAGGATAAGAACCTCACAGAGCTCTTTCCATGCTGTTAGAGATGTCTTCCCACAGGTGAAGGTGTAGCCAGGATATCCACCAGGCAGACACAGCACTTCAGTTCAAATACAAGAGCTTCAGACTCAGGAGGAGCCTGCTGTGCCTTGGGGATATAAAACAAAAAAAAGCAGGTTGTATTAGGCAACTTTAAGTACCTAGCAGAGATTTTGGCTTAATCTCTCTCCTTTTAATCCTGCTTTATCTCATTTACAAAAGGAGAAATCCTACACTTGCAGCTGATTTCTCCCAGTTACAGTCGGGTGGTCCATCAGGGCCCTCCATGTCCTTGGGCCATCCCCTTTCCTCCCTGCAGCCTCCCACAATGCAGGGAGCAGCTTTTGGTGCAGGATCTGGAGCCCAAAGCTGCACATTTCCCCCTATGCCTGCATGTACGTGTAGATCTGTGAATCACTGCTGCATCCATGTAAAAATGTTTCGATGGTTTGACAAACTTGGATTTGAAACCTCAGGAAAACAGCACAGGAAGGTGCTTGAGGCTGGGGGACAGAGCCTGGCAATGGGGTCGAAGGAGTTTCCTCCTGAACTCCCTAAGTATTAGACTGACTCTACCCCTCTTTTAACTGAGCAAGTGAACATGAAACACAGGATTAAATACAGCAATAAAGTTGTTAAAGATCTAAAGCTGATGTGAGTCATCCAGGAGAGATTAAGGCAGTCACACAGATGAACAAAGCAGGTAGCACGCTAAGGTAAAAGAGGGGATAAAGTTTGTCAAGATCAAGGAGCTGCCTCACAAAGTGGTGCAATGAATTAAATGCGCAGTAAAAGTGAGCATTGGAAGGGCTGTTTCCTCCAGAGGGATTCCCCAGCCTCACTCTCTCCCTCCAGCAGGAGCAGTGTTTGCCCATCACCAGCAGCAGCAGCAGCCAGGGGCCATCTCCCCACTCCCCACCTGCTGATGGCTCACAGAGTCACTTTTTCTCCTATTTTCTCTGTTTTTATACAACTTTGGGGGCTTCAAGCACCGGGAGAAGGATGAATGCAGAGGCAATGTCATGCAAAAACCACCAGCCTTAGGATGATTATTGACAGTAGCACCAAGCAGCAGCTGGGACCTGACTGACTGGAGATGACTGGGAGGTCCAGAAGGCCTCAGAGCATTTCCGAGGTCTGTCTGTGCCTGTTCTGAGGGAGCCTGACCAGGTTTGCACAGCTGGGTCCTGGGAACCCATCTCATGTCTGGCCAAGGCTCTGCTGGGCAGGATCCTTTCTGAGCCCTCAGAAAGCAGCTGTGGCTCAAAGAATGTGACAGCTCAGGCTTGGCTAAACTCATTACAACCCAGGGCTCCTTATTTAACATGAAGATGCAACAGAAATTCTTGTTTTCACTGTCAAGCCTAGGAGAGGTTGGGTCTCAAACCATTCCCAGCTCAGGTTTAATACAAAATTGGAGTTTTCTTGGCTGTGCTGGCTGTTGATGGATGATCATTTGCCATATTTTTTCTCCTGATAGGAAAATCCGGGGGTGTATAAATCACATTTCCACGCAAGAGACCAGGTACGGATTTTTTGGTATTTGCCCTTAATTGCCTCCTCGGTTTTTGTTAGACAAGAAAGGATATTAACAGGATTGCACAAT
The DNA here is from genome assembly GCA_013400675.1 of Oxylabes madagascariensis. NCBI lineage: Eukaryota > Metazoa > Chordata > Aves > Passeriformes > Timaliidae > Oxylabes > Oxylabes madagascariensis. The sequence goes on from VYZR01070777.1 coordinate 42,225, forward strand.
GGCCAATTAGTCTTAAAGGTCTTTAGTTTCATTACTTATCTGGAATAATTTGTAATCTTCCTTTGACAAAGGCAGGAGCCCTATTTGATAATAACACTAAATCAGGCTGCTGGAGCACATAGCGATTAACATATACAAGGGATGTTATACCAAACAGAAATTCAATTTAACAGATCTCACAGCTAAAACCATCTCCCAATTATATTCATATCCTTCTGCTTCTCTGTCTTACCCTCTTATCCCCATCTTCAGAGGTCTCAGCATGAATTTATCTTGTTTCCTCATGTTCTTGTTCCCATTCAGCCTGCTTAGTACCCACCATTTTTTTCCCATAATGTTCTTTGATCTCTTATTTCTTTGCTGATCCCTTATGATGCTGCTGGCTGCAGGGACAGGGCACTGGGAGGGCTGGTGGCTTTTCTGCCACTGAGCAGAAGAGAAAACATTTAAGTGGAGACAGACAGGACACCAACTCGAGCCCTTCTCTATGCTGTGACTGGTAAGAGATTGGGCATTTGCCAGCTGCCAGCTTCTTGCTTTGTTTTAAACCATTAGAAAGGCAAATGGGTATCTGGAAAAGGCTCTTTTGAAAGATATAATATCACTGCCCTCGCTATAATGCAAATAGGATTTTTTTTTTTTTTTTGCCTTTGACCCCTGGCAAAGATTTAAGAGAAAAAAGCATTAAGTGGGACAAAGAAAGCAAGCAGGGGTTGAATACCCTCTAAATAAAGCCAGTTGTATCCCCTAAGAGGAAGTAAGATCCTCATTAATGAGTTATTAATGTTGTTGTTAATTATGTTATTGTTATTACTTTAAAATGTAGAGGTTGAAATTAGCTCATAAGGAGCTGAGCTGCTTAAGTGAACCTGCAGACAAAGCAGATTCTTATTCTAATACCTTCCTCTCTGTGCTATCTGTTTCTTCCCTAGGTTTATCTTCTCTCGGTCTATCAAGGTAAATCTTTTCTGTGCTTTAAGTGGAGGTTTTTTACAATGTGACAATTATATCAGTTTTTTATATAGTTGAACTTTCTTATATAGGACAACCTAAATGTTGTCCTGACCCTACTCAGTACAGAGAGAGCCACAGCAGCATCATGGAGCAAAGGATGAGGCAACTCAGCAGCCAAGAGAGCAGGAGGGATTTCAGTCTTTGTCGTGATCTCGCTGTCACTCCTATAGATCTGTAATGGACAGAGCAGTGATTCAAATTCTGTCTTTCTATTTTCTTTCCTTCTGTGGTGGTTTTTTTTTTTTTTGTTTTGTTTTGTTTTGGTGGTTTCTGGGTTGTTTGTTTGCTTGTTTTTCAATTTCTTCACAAACCAGGAAGATTCCCTGACAGCACTTACAATCATAGAATCACAGAATATCCTGAGCTGGGAGGGACCCACAGGATCACCCATTCCAGCCCCTGTCCCTGCACAGACACCCCAAAATCCCACCCTGGGCATCCCTGGCAGCGCTGTCCAAAGGCTCCTGGAGCTCCGGCAGCCTCGGGGCTGTGCCCATTCCCTGGGGAGCCTGGGCAGTGCCAGCCCCCTCTGGGGAAGAACCTTCCCTGATCTCCAGCCTGTCCCTCCCTGGCACAGCTCCAGCCATTCCCTGGGTCCTGTCCCTGGTCACAGAGAGCAGAGATCAGTGCCTGCCCCTCCTCCCATGTGAACATCCCTGCTCAGAGTTCAGGGTCACCCAGATTGAAATCATCTCTCAGATGCCTCTGCGGTGCTGGAAGCATCAAACAAGTTTGTCAAAATGTGGCCAGCTGCCTGCACACAAAGCATTCACCTGGGTCTGGGCTCTGGTACCTTTTTACAGGCTNCGAGATGTGAAGGTGGGGCCAGGCCTGCCTGTCCAGGTGGGAAGGTGTCCTTGGACATGTTTTTCCAAGGCTCCTCACCCCATGCCATGTGTCTCTGCATGTGTTCCCTCATCTGCAGAAAATTCCATCCCGTGTCTTGTGCAGGTTTCTGCAAAATGGGCTGGTGGGTGAAAATAAAAGACAGACTTCATGAAAGTGCTCCCAGAAAGGAGCTGATCAATGAATTTAACCCTCATGAAACACTGAAAAGCACGAGGCTGCACATATTGACTGCGGGGAAAGCTTTGGTCAATAGTCACACAGGCAACAGAGACTCCACACACAGCACACACAGCTGTAGGAACAGGCTTCAGCAGTGCCACACCACAGAACTGTTTATTATATACTGGGCCTCATAGGATTTATTGTCACCTGGTCCACGTCCCGTGCTGCAGGTTGACCTGGGAGCCATGAATCCACAACTTCCATTTCTACCTCTTCCACAGTGACAAGGTGGACTGATTTCCATCCAAGTGATTTAAATGAGCCACTGGGGAACCGTGATTTAAATCATTGATGTTTGCTTTTTGCATTGGCAGGAGAGGCAGCTTTAATGATGTATGGTCCTACTGCTGCAGCTAAAATCTAAATTCCTGGAATATTCCCTCCAGATAATCTCTAAAGTTCATGCATTTGCCTCTGGCTGGCGAGCTGCACGCAAGGGAGAGAATTCTTGGCTCGGCTGGGCAGTTTGGAGCTGCTGTGCTTGTATTGGCAGGCTGGAATAGGCAGCTCAGGGGGAAGGTGCCAAATGGGGTTGTATTAAGCACCTCTTGGCCGCTGCTGAGCACAGGATTAGGAGAGAGAGTGCTCTGGGGAGCAGGGAAGCACGGGAAGGGGTTTGGCAGCACTGCTGGAGCAGACAGGTGTGTGTCTGAGCAGGGGCTGCCCTGCAGCAGGATGGGGCAGGAATTGCTTGGAATGCTCATACAGGACAGGGCAGTGTGAGCCATGTGCAGCCCGGGAATTTGAGATTTCCAATGTGGATATGAAGGGATTAAAAAAAAATTCAAGTCTGGAT
>VYZR01070779.1:0-21840 GCA_013400675.1 Oxylabes madagascariensis
TACAGTTACAATTTAGCATGAATAATTTTCATTTATAACATCCCACTACTGTCTAGAGTATCATCCCATTCCTGAGCAAAATAGAAAAGCCAGTGAAGGAATTATTTATTAACAAGGACAGATTGAATGATAACAGAAGACAGTGTATCTCAATCAATCCTGACTAGTGAGTTTATTCACTAGTTTATTTTAAAAAATTTAGAATGACACCTTTGTGAATCATGTGACTGTATCATGACAATAAAAGAGTGCACTTTTTAGGGGCATAACAACACGTTAAGCCAAAACACAGCTTCAAAAGCAGAAATCAGTGAGAAAATGTGAGAAAGTCTTAATGCTTTTAGTGAAAACCTACAGAACCAGTTCACTATTGTGGCTATTGAATACTTTAGTGCTCTGCAAGTTGAATTTCCCTACCTTCCTGTATTAAGATCGCCTTAGCAATCACTGGACTTGTCCAATGAATGTCCAGGGAACTGTCCTAATTAACAGTCTGGTAAAGATTAATGCTAGTTTGAAAAAAAAAAAAAAAAAAAGCACAATCCCTTAAACCACATCAGAGCAGTGGGTGGCTTTCTGCTGGTTAGTGAGATATCCTGGCTCAGCAAGGGTTCTGATGAACATCAGCAAGGGGTGGAAGAAGTGAAGCCTCCTTCTCTGGAGTGGGCAACTGTTGACCCTACTCTGAAGATTGAGGACCTGTGAAATACAGGAGATACAATCTGGTGTCTCAGAAAATGATTTGGTAATCTGAGCAGAGCAGTATTACAAAGGAACTAGAAAGGTACAACTACCCTGACACCATGATTTACCATTACACAAAAAGGTAAGTTGGAAAACCTTTTTTCTTTCCCAACATGACCTCTAAATGCAATTTTCTAAAACATCATTGCTACAATATGATGAAAAATTCAGAGAGAGGCTCAAAACTGACTGAAAAGCTTAAAGCTCTTCACATTAAGAATTTGTTTGTATTACTGTTCTAAGTTTTAGTACATAAGTCTCAGTGTTTACACCTGACCTCTTCAGCATCAGGTAAGTTTGCCAGCACTAGGGACTAAAAGAGTCACAAAGACAGGACACAGTTCTGCTCTAATTCCACGTTCTTCAGCTGAGTATCAAACCTGTGACTGACTGCAGTAGTTTTTGAGCCTGCTTATCACACTGGAAACATTGTCAGTTCTGCAAACATTATTTCAAATTCATTTATGTACACACACTTCACCATTACCACTACTAGATGATTGTATCAGAGCAGAATCTATTGAAAACATGGCATTTTCTGTTATTTCTCCATTTCACTAATCTTGTAGGAGCATCAACTAGATCACTCATATGTATCGTCATCACTGCAGCAAGAAGACAGAAAAAGAAGTACACCTATTTTTGTAAAACAAAAAAAAGAAAGTTTATTTTCTAAAAAAAAACCCTAACAAGCAAACAAGCAAAAAAAACCCAATCAAACCAAAACACCCCAAAACCCCCCAAAAACCTAAACCTACAGAAATTAAACTACTTTGTCAATTTGAACCCAAAAACATTCTTAAGGCGTTTTAATTCACTAGCACAAACCACATTACCAGACAAAGGATTCACAGAATCATTAGCGTTGGAAGGGACCTCTGGAGATTATCTAGTCCAGACCCCTGTCCAAGGCAGGGTTATCAAAAGCAGGAGACACAGGAATGCTTCCAGGCAGGTTTTGAAGCAGGAGGTCTCCTCGAGGGAAGGAGACTTCATGACCTCCCTGGGCAGCCTGCCCTCCAGTGCGCTGCCACCTTCAACGTCAAGAAGTTCTTCCTCAAATTTAATTCCTAATGGAAAGAAAACAAAGCAATCAGGCACAAATGTTCAAACACTGGTACAGTTTGTAACAGNCGGGGCCGCGACCGCACGTGGCCCGCGGCAGCGGCGCGGCCCCAGCCCGGCCCTGCCCGCGGGGCTCTCGGGGCGCCGTGGGGTGGGATGAGGGGGCGGGCACGGGAGGGACGGACGGAGGGAAGGAGGGAAAGGGATGTCTCCGGCTTCCCGGCGGGATAAGTGCTGTGTTTTCTAATCCCAGTACTGTTCTCTTCAGCGGACGTAACGCCAAACTTGAAAGGGGCTTCTCGGTTCTGCGTGCGGGAGAAACCAGTTCAAGTTTGGCGCGGGGGGAGCACGGAGCAACTCCCTGTGCTTTCTAGTAATTGTGCCTTGGTAACCATTAGTAACCAAGTGATGCAATATCACTTAACTCACATGGGCTTCATCTCAGCCTGCTGACCATTTCTTCTATTGCTTTTCAAGATCTTCCTGTACGTCCATCAAATTTCGCTTTTCGAATCATGGAGGGAGAACAGATTATGGAGGGACAGCCACAGGTATTACAAGAAATGTTTTATGTGCGTTATGGTATGTGCGTAAAAGGAGCATTTTAGCTTTGCTAACCATGTGTTATTTTACAGGTGCCGGAAAATCCTCATTCCGAATACGGCCTCACTGAAAATGTAGAGGTAACAAAGATTTTCTTGTAGTGGAAGTCACATTTGTAATTGGGAAAAAAAGTTGAATCCTGAGTCTAACTTCAGAAAATGTAATATTCTCAGTGGAGCTAAGCAATACCTATTCCTTGCAGAAATGGCTGTAAATATATTTTCTGTTATGCTACTTCCATTGTACTAAATGGTACTGACATAAACAATGAGCCTTTTAATGAGCTGGGGTTTTTTTTAAGTTTCTTACGATTATTATCTGTTCTGTTGCTATCTGTGAGAGATACAGATATATATTATGACACAAAAAAAGCCATCCACATTAGGCTCAACCTGTGCTGAGCAGACTGGGACAATTACGTCCTAGCTCTATGGCATTTATGTACTCTTTTTATTAAAGGAAAGTCTTCAGTCTCTCTCTTTATTGTAAGTTCCTACTCTGTGCTAAGCTTTTGCAGAAACTATTCTTAAACATCTTCTGAGACTCATCTCTCTGATAACTGCTTGTCTCTATGCCTCAGCTTCCATAGTTTCTACAGACCCATAGCACATTGGTCCCGTGTCAGGGGATTCGTGTACATTGCATTGAATACATTTGGTTTACTGGCAGCGGGAGGGTATCACTTTTCAACTGCAGTTAGTGCTGTAACATGATTCAGCATTTTTTTTGATCAAAAAATACCTGGAAGCATTTTGCATATGTTTTCTTAAAAGCGTCCTGCTGTATTTGAGTAGAGCATAGTGACAAAGTACTCGACTTTAGCAGAGTTCCCTTTATCAGGCTTCACCTGAATTCCTTTTAGCATTTTGCTTTTAGCATTTTGTGTTAGAAGCATATGTGTACAAGACCCATTAACTGAGACTCTCGTTAGCAGTCATTCCTGTCTTAGTGGTGTAGAGTTCAAATCAGTGAATGCAAAAGCAGAAGTAAAAATTACTGGGATTGGATATCTTTTCTTATAGAAAACTTCCAACTTCTAAACATTGTTTTCCCAAAACAGGAATTTAACAGAAGGTTCTTCTGGATTAGGTTTTTGTGCAAGGAAAAATACGCACTTAAATATTCTCAAAAGATGTAAAAAAATTATTGCCATCGAATTGCAGACATGGGTACTTTGCACACACACTTCAAAGTAGATGTGACTGCTATTACCAATGTTCATGCACTTTTTTTCTTTTTCAGAGGATAGTAGAAAATGAGAAACTAAATGCCGAGAAAACATCAAAGCAGAAGGTGGATCTTCAATCATTACCCACACGTGCCTACCTGGATCAGACAGTTGTACCTATCTTGCTACAGGGACTTGCTGTTCTTGCAAAAGAGAGGTAAGATGCTTCCATGTTCCTTCTGTTCCTAGGAAAGTGTAGGTCTCAAACTTGGGCAGTGCAGCACTTCTCAGGCCTCGCACACCGAATGTGGTTTTGCTCTTTGTAAGATCGTCATTACAGCAGGTTTATGAACCTATGAATTACTGTGATTGACCGTGCAGGATGGGTTCCTCTCTTAGGCATGCATGGCATGGTAGGAGTTACTTATTGAATTCATGATTTCCCAATGAGATACGCTACTGCAGAAATTTTAGAGAGAAGAACAGGAGGGATTTTGTTCCTGATTTTATCACGTAATTCACCTTAGAGAAGCAAGGCAAGAGGATGTTCTAGTTCTGAAGATTTTTGTAGTGTGGGATTATAAAGAGTTCTGCTTGACGTTTAAGAGCAGGAAAGACAAATCAGGCATGACATGCATCTTTGTCAGAGATTAAAATACTTTCTGAAGGATGAGGCTGAGCCTGCACTGTCAACACAGTAAGAAGCAGGCTGATGGTTTATCCTCTGAGTAAAGATAATGCTGTTGAGGTGCCCCAGCTCTCTTTACCAGTCAGGGTAGAAAGGTATCTTTCAATAACAGCAAACAGGTGTTCATCTTAACAAAACCAATTTCTAGCCTTTTGGTGTATCCTCACTAGTGGCAAATGGTACTGCATGTAACCATCTCTCAAACTGAAATAATGCAATCAAGAGCTGTTATAGATGACTGCAATTGCATCGTGGCACCTACAGTCAGAAAAACCATCAACAGTGTGTGAACTTCAAAAGGAGTTGGGAATTTAAACTGCAGTGTACAGACAGCTAATTAAGCAAAATTAGGCACCTAGGAAGGTCCACGCCATGTGCACATCTGAGGGATGTGCAGATCTTCAGATGACAGGATGTGCAGATCTTCAGATGACATGTGTGGGAGTTCTGCTGCAGACTCAATGTAAAACAGAGCCCTAGGGTAATACCCCAGCCTTACACTCTGGATACTTGTGTGACAGGCAAACTTTTTCCTTCCCTTTCCCTTCCCTTTATCTTTCCCTTGCCTTGCCTTTTTTCCATTCTCTTTACGGGGGCTCATCAGAGGAGTGAAATTGGATCATTGATAGAGGAGGGGTTGGGGAACATACAGGTAAAAATCTGAATAGTATGAACCTGCCAGGTCAAACTGGCTGGTCAGCCAAGCATAATAAACCCTCAGGAGTGAGAAAGCTGAACTGTCAGCTCTGCTGTATTATCTACTGCTTAAAATTGAACAGGGAGGTAACTAGTGGATGCTAAGATTTTTTTCAAAGGAATGTAGAAATGTTCAGGGAACAGCCCAGTACATCTGATGATCATGCCTGGGATTCAATAGAAATTACCATCCAGAGCACATGGATAAGTGACATTTGGGAGGAGGTCAACACAATTTTTGTCAGGTCTTTTAAGTGTCTTGGAGTTTCATTGAAGGAGTCAGCAAGCATACATAAAGAGGAATACAGATGATGCAGTCTGTCTGTTTTAATTTCCAAAAAGTTTTTCACATAGTTATTCACTAACAGCTTTTAAAGAGAGTTAGTTGCTGTTGGGATTAAAGGAAACGCCTTTATATGGATGAGGAACTGATGGGAAGATATGAGATAAAGAGTAGAAGTAAATGTTGAATTTTCATGGTGAAATGAGCTCAACACTAGAATCATAGAAAAGATCACTTAAAACAATTTGAAGGAGTGACTGACAAAAGTTGTTAGTGAAACTGAGTTTTACAGAATAGACTGAGGAGTTTTGTGTTTCAGTTTCTGTTTGTTTTTTAAGCCTATCAATTGTAAATAATTGCACAGGAACTTCATAAAACTGTGAAGACTGCCATGAAAAATTTAAACTAACAGTGACATCGCATCCAAATAAACATAATAAAACTGTGGACCTGGGAGGGTAGTGAAAAACACTACTAACAAAATGTTAGATTCTGAGCTGAAAACTACCCTTGTGGAAATGTATATATGTCATGTATATACATGTATATGTCAGTGCACTGCTTCAATCAAAAGTAAATTCTGAATGTAGGACTTAGAAATTGAAGGGGTAAAACCAACTTAAAGGGGTAAAAAACAAGCATAATGTCACTATTTAAATTTGTGATGTTCTTGTGTTTTTAATATTATGTGTAATTCCCCTGTATTCTGGTAGAATGTGAAAAAGTGAGTGACAAGGTGGTCAGAAGTATGGAATGCTGTCTGTATACGGAGTGACCGAATAGATGATATCTAGAAAAGAGGCTTCTGTGGACAAACATATTAGGAGCCTGTTAAATCACAACAGCACAGAGATGATGGATTGGGATGGACTGTTTATTATCTCTTCTGATTCAGTAATCAGATGAAGCAGATAGCAAATTTATAACAAACAAAAGGGCTGATCCTTCACAGGTCACATAATTAAGCTAATGTTTTTGCTTTCATTTGAGGACATTAACATTTTATTTGTGCTCAAGAGGCAGCTTGTCAAAGCTGTAGAGGAATCCATCCAGAACTATTAAGGGTGTTAGCTCAGAAATTGGTATATGCTTGGAAGCCGAAAGGATGGTCCTGAGAAGTATCTCTGCATATTTTTTTGTTCTTGTTTTTGTGCTCTTTATAGGCATATTTGCTCACTGCCAGCCCTTTGGTTTGACCTACTGTGGAATAAGTATGTCATTCATTGTGTGGACAGAATCCAGATTAGCAGGATTCACATGGTATAGCTGGAGGAGTTATTTTTAAAAAACCACAGACTAAGGCCAGTGATCAAAGTGTTTATTATTGACTACTTGCAAGTTACAGCACTTCTCAAACTTGAAAATTTGTCGTGTTTGTTTCAATTACCAGAAACCATGAAAACAACTCTTAATACACTAAGCTACACAATAACTACTTAAAAAAAAATTAAGCAAAAATGCAGAGATTCAGTTTTACTTTAAATAGCATGAGTTAAAGAAATAGGCAAATGCATGCCATTTCCAATGATGTACATCCAGTATTTATGCTTACAGACTGCAGTTTTAGGTATGTAACTGTTCTAGGAATTTAGTAACATAGAACCAGCAGTGACTAAGACCCCTTTTTAAAAACTTTCTCATTAGACATAAACTGGAAATTTACAGAGTCACTCTAGGTAGTTTGTCATTCCTAAATCAGTGCATAGAAGTGTTTGGGAGGAGTTACGTGGCTTTTAAGGGAAGGTGATTGGTCCTTCAGCTACCTAATTTCATATAATAAAAAATAATTGCCTTTGATTTACTTTTTTTCTTTGCAGACCGCCCAATCCCATTGAATTTCTAGCAGCATATCTTTTAAAAAACAAGTCACAATTTGAGGACCGAAATTAACTCCATAAAAATGAGGACATTTTGGCTGCTAGACTGAAATGCTCATTTGCCGCAATTTGTTTTCTGCTGTAAAAATCCTTTGGCCACGTTGTTGTCTTTCTTAACTGCACAATTTGCTTTATCTTTTGAGTTTATTTAATAAAGAACACTTTACATTTAATTGTTCTCTTGTTTTAGACTAGCTATTAAGAGACTTTCAAAATAAAGTACTGAAACTGCACTACTGGATGAAAGTCTGAATAATTCCATGGCGCTACATCCTCTGAATGCGTGACATAAAGGGGAACAATTTATTACAAGAATCATATAGCTGATAATTTATATAACTTAATTCAGTTTTATTTCATTATTGCTTATTTTTTTATAGCACCCTCCAGTGCAACTTGCCTAAACAGAAAGCAAACAAATGCAGAACAATTAAAATTTTTTTATTAAGTAGAGAGGAGAGAACGTGCTTCCGAACACCAGGAAATGGATTTAGTTAAAACAAACAATGAGATCCAGCAGCAGAACAGATCACCTACAGACAGCCTCCAGTGTCTCACATAGGTACATTAATGAGGTTCAAATGCTGTTCAGCACTTGACATTGATCTCTTATGACTGGATTCAGTGTACTGGATTCAGCTGAAACACAGAATGAATGTTTGGAAGTGATGTATAAGAGTTCTGTAATTCAGTTCTCTGTACTGCTACCCTTAGTTGAATTGTCTGAAAACTTGCAGGGACTTAGGTCTTGCTGTTAGTCTTAGTAGGAAGATTCTCACTATTTTACATATATCTTAGTGTCTTAAATCAGAAACATTGAATTAGTACAGTCTAAGAGCAGTAAGAGTGGGGAACTCTTGAAAGAAATCTGCAAACCCCAAATCAAGCCTAAAAGCTGTCTTTTGAATAATGTACCAAAATTTGGAAGGAGATTACTAATTCTATTGCATTGTGGTGAACAGACTTTCCATCAAACAGTGACAGTAAAAAGATACTGAAAGGATTTTAACAACAGTGTTTTGACTTTCTGGAATGAGTAATAACATTTAAGTGAAGACAAGGAAACACCATAAGGGCTTGGTACTGCTATTTTTGTTGCTAAAATGGCATTCTAACATTTCATAAGAAACAACTTTGCAAGACTAAGAACTGTTAAATGCAAAGTGAATCTATGTTGCTCCCCAGCTTCTATGTTGAGAATTTATGCAAGACCAAACAAAAAGAAGCAGTTTCACTTTTAATCCTCCCCACACCAAGCAATTTTCCTAGATTGTTGTACCTGAATTCAGAATAAAACCACATTTCTTACCTCACAGTAACACCTGTCAAGCAGCTGCACAAAACTTGAAGCACTCTGGCTTTCTGCACAGCTCTTGCATCAACCTGGAATCTCAAAGCATCAGTCCCAGTGCTAAGGGAAGCTGTCCCTGCCAGCAGTGTGCCATCTACTCAGTAGATGTCACTGGTATGTGGTGTCATCTGCTATTATTTCCCCATCTAGGCTAGAGATTTAATTCAAGAGAATGAAAAAGCCATCTTCACACAGTGATGATGTTGGAAGATCTACTAGAGAAGCTTTTCTGGGCAGCCTCTTCTAAGAAATAAATTGAAATGTGACTAGCAGCAGTGAACTCACCAGCTCTAAGCATTAAATCTTAGTGATTCCTGTGAAGGTATGACAAGTCAACAAGACAAGCACGAACATTTTCCCTTACTTGTTAAATTGGCTTCACCAGTTGAGATCTTCTGCATAGAGGATACTCTGTAACAGGAATAAGTAGCAAGTTAATACCTGTATTATCTAGTTCTCAGTTACAAAAGTAATGATAAAGTCTAAATTTCAAAAGCATTTATTTGTTTTAAACTCTTCACTACAAAACAATGAAAATTCTGTGAAGGGACTTGACAGATGCTTGCTATCCCAATTTAATCTAGAAAGAAAAATGTTACTGTTTTTCCACAGGAAATAACAATTCAGAAAGCTTCAGGTAAATTGTATTTAATTTTGAAATACAAACACATTTAGAGAAAAAGCTTGAAGAAGTACTTGAAAATGGTAACTTTAGATGTATGACAGGCCACCGCTAAGCAGCTTAAAGCCATTATCTCTTTTTCTAATTTTTTTTTTTTCAGTGTTCCCTACCCTAGGTAACTGCTGGAGTATATGCTCCAAGTGGCAGTAAAATTGAGTAGAAAAGAAAATGGAATACCTAGTGTACTTGACAACATGCCTTTCAAGATGACTATTTTAGATCTCCAATATCCAGAAGTTACTATTCAGTAACTGTGAAAGAATTATATATGAGTCACATGCAGTATTTTGAAGTGTGCCTTTTTAATTGCTTCCACTGAGAACATTGTCTTTTACCTGGAAGGGAACAGTGACAGAAGAAAGGATTTCCCACTAAAATCAATTCTGATCAAAGGATTCTACATCCTTCTATTCTGAAGCCTGTTACCACCTAAAACTACAGTTTAACTTGCCAAATCTTTTTTTTTTTTTTCTCCTCTAATTCATCAAGGACTTTCTCCAAAATCAGTACATGTCTTTGAGCAATCCATTTTATTTTCTGAGGCGCTGTCACCATTGTAAAAGCAGTCTGATCAAAAGAACTTTTCTCTGCCCATCAGACTTCCTGGAAATAAAAGACCTGCTTTCAAACAAATGAAAAATCTGAAAAATTCTGAAAGATACAAGCAGTTGAAACCCGTAGGTTGGAAAGGAAACATGAGAAAAATTCCTATGCCTACCACACTTCATGGAGTGGAGGTTTTGATATATTCTTATCATTGTACTAATTACATAACAAATTATTCTTAGCCAAGCCTTAGCTTGTGTTCCCTATTCCCTTTCAGGATTCATTTTAAGAGTGACTACATAGCCTAGATCACAGAAATACAGAATGCCAGCTATTACAGAAAGAGGCATTTTACCATGATGAAAAGTCTATCAGCACTGTTTCTGCCAATGTTCCCATTGAAATACAGCTTTAAGCAAGGACTTCAAATGTAAATGTACCATGAATAATTATGGGGCAGTTTACATCAGTGCTAGTGCAACACTGACTAGGAATGTGTCATATTCCTATTCCAAATGTGCTTTTAGCTCTCTTCTCCAAGTTTGCTTTGCAATTGTGTGTAACAGACCTGTTTTCCAAGAGGAGCCTGAATTGATAAAAAGACTGCTGGGTGGTTGAGAAGTATTTACAAGATGGATAATTACCCACTGATATTATCTCAGATGCTTTTATGTTACACAGGAAGTGGAGATATTTCCCTTGTAAGGATTATGAAGCTGGGGGTGAGGCGGGGGTGTCTGCTTTTAACAGTAGAAGGAAGGACTGGTAGGAACAGCAGGTTCCTCAGATGCAGAACAACAGTTTGTAAATAGAAAAACCTAAAGTAACAGTGAATAGCTTCCTGAGAAGGGAGGGGACAGGAAGTGGACATTGTGAAAAACACAATAGGAAAGAACCACATGCAAGAAGACAATGAGAGCAAAAACCAAGAAAGCAACAGACTGTGAAAGCTGGGCCAGCTGAAAACGTCCCATCCCAGCTGGGCACAGGGTGTTGCTGAAGGAAAACCCTGCATGCTAAGGACACTTGCCAGTGCCTTCATGCTTTTCTTCCAGGTTAAGGAACAAACTGCCAACAGACACAAGTGTAGCAGAGGTCTGTGCTTTAAGGGTGTGCAAACTTGGGGGATTGTCCATGCATTGTGTCAACTCTCTCCTGCATATCAGAGAAAAATTACTGGAATAACAGCTCGGAACTGTTAAGTGCTCCTGTTACTGTTCCCCATACAAACAGCACTTGGAAGAATTGTAGATTAAACAGGAGCATCTCCCAACCTAACCCATGCTTCATATCATTTCACTGAAAGCTCAGCCTAGTTTCTGTTTGTGGCTACATTTCCATGCTCCGTGTCCCCAGCACCAGGAAACCCAGCACTGCCACAGGTGGGATCCCACCCTGTGGGAAGGGACCCCCAAGGATCAAGTCCAACTCTTGGCCCTGCACAGGACACCCCAAGACTCACACCATGTGCCTGAGGGCATTTTCCAAATGCTTCTTGAACAGCTGTCTGCTTTTCTGCTTCTGCCGCTTCTATTTACACGCGGTACTGAGGGAGTACTCAGGGCGCACATCACCGGCCCTTACACAAACAGTTCATGATCAGGAGAGGGTAGTTACCAACAGGAACCCACAAATCACTAAACGCTACTCAATGGCATTATGACCACTTGTGATGGGGTACAAATTAACATCCTGCTGTCACCCTTAGCAGTGGAAATGGCAGAAGTTCCTTTTGTAGTGTTACGGCTGACAAGCTTTGCCAGGAGCAAGCGAAAACTGGAGGACATTCTCCAGCTTCCATGGGCTTTGGATTGATAGTGCTAATCGATAACAGAGAAGGGCAGAGATTCACCTGGCTGTCACAGTGTTCGTGGCACATACCACAATATAAAGATTAGCAAAAAGAAAGCCTGTGCTTTCTGTGACATGCTAACACTGAGCTGTAGTGTTCCTCTGCATCTACATGGATGCTGTGCTCATGTTACTCCCAGTAAAAGCTTCATCCTAATCTGCGCCTAGTCTGGGAGAGATAAAACTACACAGAAGGAAAGAAAGGTTGATGAGGAAAGCAAGGGAGAAGGAAGCTTAGAAAAGAAGCTTAGAAAAGGAGAAAAGGAATCCAGCCTGTTATATACCAACAACAAGAAGAAATACATTTAAGGAATTTTAAATGGCAAGCTGAAGAGGAAAAAAACTACTAAAGAAAGGTAGTACACCCAGAAGAAAATACTTATAAAATGTTTTTACTTATTAAACCATCTGGATTACTAATCAGAAGTTCTTATATTACTTTAATTTTATTGAAAGGGAAATGCTTAGAGAAAATGAAAGCTGTTCCTCTAAGTGATAGAAAATAATACCAGATAATTAAAAATTATGTTTTATAATAAAATGTTCCTCCTAGCAGCCTCTCCTAACTGTTGGTGATGGACTATGGGACAATGGTGTATCAATAACTTGAATATACCCTGGTGTGATATAATCACAACATGTATTTTTCTCCATGCAGTAAAATTTATCCCCTGCTGCATTTAGTTAACTTTATTGAAGGATTAGTTTATTGAAGGATGAGTTTATTGAAGGATCACTTCAGGAACTACTCTTAGTACTGAAGTTTATGTAAACGATTGAAAAGCATAAATGGGTATCACAACTACCAATATAGTTTTATGTTAAAACAGTCAGGTTGGGTAATTCTTCCAGTCTAGGTAGCAGTTATAGTTGCATTAACCTTTTTGAAGACACTGTTTGTAAAATAACAATAGAATATTGTAAGGATATATAGACCAGTGAAGGCTTCATAAAACATTAGACGTTTGCTGGGATAATTAGGCCTCATTTCCTTATGGCTACCTATTAGAAATATTATTAATTGGAGAGCCCAGTCCTTACTGCCAGTCAGCTGCACTGGCAAGGCAGTGTCATGGGTGCAGAGGATCCTCAGTGATAAAAAGAAGACCAGGCATGCATCATGAGCCTTTTTGATCTCCAAGACATACTGCGAATGATGCCTTTGTCCCCCCACTTCCTTTGTTTTACTGGAAAAAATCAAAACCAAAGCAAAACCAAGCAAACAAAAACAAAACAACCCCCCGACACCTCTGTATTTTGCACGTATTTATAAGTGCCTGGAGGACTTTTCGAAGAATTAGATGACAAAGGGGAAGGAGGAGAATGTGTTTCCTGACCTGGCCGCACGTGTTCCACCTCACAAAGCCCCAGTCTGCCTTTAAGGCCTTAATGGCTGCAGCCCCTCATCTCTCCTGTTGTGCTTTCCTCTCTGCTGCTTGCATCTCTCACGTCAGCGGCTGAAATTGCTTTTTCCCTTCCCCCTTTTGTACCGGCCATACTCCCCTTTTCAGTTCTGCCTCCCCAGCTATTTTGAGCCACGCTTGATGTCTCCATGGCAGCAGTCCATTCACCCAGAGAATAAAAAAATAAAAATTGAAGGCGTGGGGAAGTATTAAGCTGAGAAGAACCGGAGAATTCCACACAGCTGTACCCCCACGGCCCTCGCTCCGTGCCACGCTGCCACGGGCGTCACGGCACGGGCAGGGCGGCGTAGGGAAGGATCCTAACTCGGAAACGCGGAGCCCCAGCGCAGCAGATCCACGTTCCCAAAGATGCCTTTGGGAAGCGGTGCTCCGTCCCTGGAGCCCTCAGCACCCCAGCTGCTCCCGCCGGTCGTGCCGTGCGCGGGAAGCGGCGGAGCGGCGGAGCTCGGACCCCGGGGCGCTCCCGGGGGTCACCCCGGGGGTCTCCGGCCCCCCCGCCCCGCTCCCCTCACCTGACCCGCGCCCGGAATCTGCCCCGCCACCACGGAGACACGGCCCGGCCAATCAGCGCGCACGGCACCCATCGCCACGGCAACGCGCCGGCCAACCCGCGGCGGGCTCTGCCGCCTGGCCCCGCCCCCTACCCCCTCCTCCGCGGGGCGGTGCCGCGCTTGTCAAGGCGGTGGGCGGGGCCGACGGAGGGCGAGCGGCCAATCGCGGTGAGGCTTTTGCTTTGGTGCCCAATGGGGGCGCGGCGCCCGCGCGGCCCTTAGTCCACGGGAGCCGAGCGGGGCCAAACCCAGCTGCGGCCGCGGCCTCCTTCTCTCCGCGCCCCCCCCACCCGCCGNGCTTCCCTCTCCGCCGGCCCTACGGGTCGCTGCAGCGGCGCCTCTCGGCGGAACCCGGCGCTCGGCCGTCGGCGGGGATGGATCGGGCCCCCGGCTGCGCCTCGTGTGCCCGCCCTGCCCGGCAGCCGCGCCGCAGCTCCGTGCGTCGGGCAGCGGGGCCGGAGCCAGCCCGCGGCTGTGCCGCGCACCGAGTGTCGCTCTCCTCAGAGCACACGGACGGATGTCAGTGTTTTCAACTGCTCCTGGATTTTTTTGTTTTGTTTTGTTTTGTTTTATTTGTTAATTCTATCAGCAAATACCGCCTCTCTGGGGTTAGACGGCAGGGGGGAAGGTGTGAAAATAGGGAGATTTCTCTTTTTGTAGTCCAAGAAAACCTTCTATTTTTCCTTCCCGAGCGCTTTCTTCTGTAGGAGTGAAAAGTTACTAAGCAATAGTGCAGAGTGGCTCTGTCCATTTAAACATGTGGTACTTGCAGAAGAAGAATAGAAGAAAAACGTGGTGCATTGGATGGCGAGCTACTGCTCCTCTCGCCCACGCCAGAAAAAAGGCAGAAACATGTAATAATGGCTTGATAGCACATATGTTTGGAGATAAGTTTTGGTTGGTTTTAGGGCCGAACTGCTTTTGTGAAAAGGATGCACATTTGTCTTTTCAGAGCTGTTAATAAGATTTGTAAGGGATGTTCTTTTACTGGCCTCGGGAGTAAAGATGATTACAAAACTGCAGGTGAACGAGCTTAGATGAACAAGAGGCTGTCATCGTGAGCAGTTCAGAGGGATAGGGGGTACCACTGAAAATAAACCGAACAATGAAGTGTTGCATTCAGCATCCTAAATTAACATCTAAGAAGAATTGGATGTGAGAAGTCATACCCTTCTCTTGTCTAAAATAGATGCGGTTTCCCCTCTCCTCCATAAATTGATGAATGAGGTATGAGGCAAAAGATGAGAGGGAAGAAATACAGGGAGGGTAACACAGGAAGAGGCGGATTGTGTGATTAGTAGCTGGGCTTCAAATGGTTGGGTAGGCATTTTCGAGACAACAATAGAGGATGATTGTTTTCCTTCTGCGCTTAATATTCTAAACATAATTCTTGTGTCCATTATAAAACTGGCCTCAAATCTTCATGCAGGATGATTGTTTTCCCTCTGAGCTTAATATTCTAAACATAATTCTTGTGTCCATTATAAAACTGGCCTCAAATCTTCATGCAGGATGATTGTTTTCCCTCTGAGCTTAATATTCTAAACATAATTCTTGTGTCCATTATAAAACTGGCCTCAAAACTTCATGCAGGATGATTGTTTTCCCTCTGAGCTTAATATTCTAAACATAATTCTTGTGTCCGTTACAAAACTGGCCTCAAATCTTTGTGCAGCTTGCATCTACATTTATTTCCAATGATCTAGAAAGGTGCGTAGTACTCCATTTACAGAAAATACACAAAATCATGTCAAAGGTATAGGTTTAACCATGTACAAAGACATCAAAACATCAGGGCTTTGTGGTAATTACCTTGGTCCTGCAATTTATATTTTCATTTATAGTAAGGCAGAAAACTGATCTGCAATATGGAATGGCTACATGACCTCACACACAAATTTTGTGGTTTGTTTGGTATTGGACTTCATATCAAGTTTTTACCAGTTACTTGCAAATAAGAATTTTAATTTTTTAAAAATAATTTAAGAGACATGGATACTGTGTTTGACTGTTTTCTTTTCTATAAAAATTCAGTGCATAGACTGAATTTAGACTACACTCTGGTAGGTGTGTGTGACTAGTTTGGCCAGTACTAGTTGTTTGCAGTAGGACATCCAAAAGCATGCTACTCCCATTGCTTTTGGGCAGCCCTCTGGCAATTGCTTATTGAGGAGATGTGGGATGGTTGCCCAGACACACTTGATGAAAAAAAAGCCCAAACTGAATCATGTTGTAATAATGAATTATGACAGCTGTGCTTGCGACAAGTTAAATTGTTACAGTGTGTATGATGGGGGTAAGTTGATGTTGCATAATCTGGGGATTTTGGAAAGATGTTTTTCCTTAAATGAGCAAGGAGTATTATTATAGAGCTCTCTTCTGCTGTTTGCATTGTGTATGTGAGAGCAGGAATTGAGCCTGTTCAGCAGGACAAGGACTACCTATTATTTGTTGCTTGAAAGCTAATTTTTGTGTGCCATTTAGGAAGGTCTATCAGAACTCGAGAGAAAACAAATGGGGACCAAGAGGCTATGTGTTCATTGTAGATTTAACTTAAAATCTTCCTGTATTTCAGGCCAGACTCACATGTGAGCTGCAATGTCAAACTCATAACATAGGGTCCTCAATTGCACTACTTGAAGAAAGTGGATCTTACCATGTGTTTTCAGCCTGCTAGCTTCAAGGCTGGAGCTGAGGCTGGGATTAGTTTGAATTGTGATAGTTCTTCAGTGTGTTCCCATGGTTCTCCGGGGATTATCTTTTCAAGTCCTCCTACGTCCTCCGTTCTTCGCGCTCCTGTCTCAGCCCAGAAGCGATTATTTGCTGTGTTATATATAAACTGGTTAGCGTTTAAGCTTCCCGTTTCCTCCCAAGTGCTCTTTTTCTACAGAGCTGAGTTTGAGCACAGGGTGAGTGGATGCCCTGCCTACCCTTATCCTGCGCTGTAGTTAAGATGACCCATCTGAAAGGGTAATGAGAAATGTGATTTTTGACAGATATGTTCAAAATCTTGGCATCTGAAAGCATTTTTAGAGGGGCTGAATGAGAATAAGGTTTTTAAGTGGTATTTTATCCTGAGATGCCTGGTACCTAGGGCTAAAACATCAACACACCATCCAGGATGATGCATGGCACCCTGGACTTGGGAGGGGGATTACTGCAAAAGTGAAGCACCCATTGCTATTTAAAAAAAAAAAAAATTAAAAAAAAAAAATCTCTGAAATCTTGATCTTGCTGTAGAANTTTAGATTGGGCTGAGGTAGAGTGCATTTCCTCTCTTCCCGCCCAGAGTTATAAAAAAAAAAAAATTAAAAAAAAAAAATCTCTGAAATCTTGATCTTGCTGTAGAAGTCAGCTCTGGGAAAGAACGGCCAAAGCCAGCTGAGGGGGAAGAAGACTAAGGATGGATCCAGAATGCAGTCCAGCTTTTGTGGTCATAGGATGTTCTTCAGTTGGGTTAGCTGTGTCCTCTGCACTCGAGGAGTGGAAGCAATATCAGAAGTGAAGCCACCACCAAGAGGGAGCTCCTACTCTGCATGGGTGGTCAATGCAATGTGTGTAACAGGGTTTGGAAGAAATGCCACTTCCCGTCTTCAAAGGCTGCTCATTTCCATGGGACAGCAATTGCTTCAGCTGAAAATAGACCATTGGTCCATGGTTTTCTCCAGTCATGGGATATGCACTGGTTAAGTTCTGCCTTGGAAAATATAACATGCACTCCATTCTAGTATGAATAGGCCACCTACTTGTATGATGCTAATGAATGCTGTAGAGCAGGTGGGACTGGCTGTGCAATTATGCACATCCAGGCATGTTCACATGTTAGAATGTTTCATCTAAGTAAACAACTTTTTGTATTAGAGGAAAAGTTGGGTCCCAGGGAGAAAGCTCACTGCTTCCTACTCGGTAAAGCTGAGAAGGGAGCATGAAGTGGAAGATGAACTTCACCATGATGTTAGCATTTGACTTCCCATGTGTGAAAATTTTAACCAAAATGATTGTCATCTCTTTTCCTTTAGAATTCCTGGTGTGGGAAAGTTAATGTTCATTCCACATCAGTCAATGTGGTATCTTAATGAACTTCAGGTGTAATCTTGGGAGCATTTGGTTGGCAGCAAACAGAACAGTGAAGTCTGGTCAGTTGTTCCTCCTCCTACTTAGCAGCACCATTGACTATGGGAAGCTTTACAGCCAAGCTTCCAAATGGAAACTGTGCTATGCCCGTTGCTGATGGTAGGCCACCGGTCTAAACAACCTTGTTCTTTGCTCGAAGAGCTTCATCTGCATGTCTGCTTTTAAAAAAGGTCAGTGGTATATGACATGCCATTGCTTTTGTGGACTAGCAGCTTGGTGTATGCTGGCCACTGAAAACATTTGCAAAATTTAGATAAAAGCATACAGTGTAAATAAAAATATCACACAGCACTGCTGTCATGTAGATTGTTTTTAAAAAAAGAAAATAATACTGTTGTGTGGTGAAAAATAGTACACTCACATTTATTTTTGGAAGAAAGTCCCAGTCCTGCTGTATTAATTCAACCACCTAGTATCCAGACCTCTTGAGAAATTGACTTTAAACCAGCAGGTGGAGAGGAAGATTAAGGACAATTTGAAAAAAAAAAAGGCATAATTTTCAGTGTCTTTGAATGCAGGCAGACACATTCCTAGATACAAAAGGAGGAGATGAAATGCAATGGAAATGACATGCTATCCTGAGCATGGACTGTGTTCAGGATAGGGATGTTTATTCTTTGATGTAAGTAGATTCANAGTGGGATGTCACATTATGGTACTGAACATGGCTGATTGGCTCACAGCTGGCCTCCCTTGTCTGGCTAGTGCTAACTGAATACTGTACTGCTCTTTATTAATGTTTGTGATAAGAGTTCTTGTTTCAACTTTTCCCCAGTCAGTGGCATGGTGATACAGGTAAAACATGAAGGTTTTTAGTAGGCTCTTCCAGGTCACAGGAGTAGAAATCAAATTGAGAGTATGTGTAAATAACAATACTATGTGATGTGAAACTTGCCCTGCAAAACAAGTTTGTTGTTGTATTAGTTAGGGCTTATTTCCCTGCTTTCCCTAACCAAACCATAGTGGCCAGAGGTGTGCTGTTTGCCTGTGCCAGCTTGTTTGAACTAGGAGAACCTTAATTTCCATAAGCTTATTAATGCAAATGTGAATTGGCAGAGTAATTGCTGTGTCGACTTGAAACACCATTGTGCTCATTTTCTTCAAAGCTCTTTTTTTATGATGAGCCAAGCAAATGGCCAGTAAATATTTGAAGAGACTTTAAACTTAATGGTGCACTTGTGTTTAGAGTTTTCTGCTGTATCCTAGCTTGTCAGCACAAGGATCCCAAAGGAGGTAGGCACTGACATCTTGTTGCTACCATTTGTAAGGATTAAGCTTCTAACTTCTTTGGACAAGAAATGCCAGAACTCTCGAGTAACTGGCTGTCGTA
The DNA here is from genome assembly GCA_013400675.1 of Oxylabes madagascariensis. NCBI lineage: Eukaryota > Metazoa > Chordata > Aves > Passeriformes > Timaliidae > Oxylabes > Oxylabes madagascariensis. The sequence continues at coordinate 18,994 of VYZR01070779.1, forward strand.
TAGCCAGCAATGTTTCAACCTTGTCTTTTGGGCGGAAGGCTGCATGATGGTGTGTAGATCATCAGGAAAGTATAATGCTTTGAAGAACTTCAGCAGATCAGAAAATGAACAAAAGGGCAATTGTGTGCCATGAATGATCAGTTTAGAAGTTGCATATCCCTCCAAGTTGGCCACTATTTTTGCACATTTGCAGACTCGTCTATTCCTTTGTAATCCCCAGTAAGATCAGCATTAATGCTTTTTTACTGCCTTTGTACCAAATGCTGTTTTTTCTGATGTCAAAACCCACTTACTCTGTTCGTAGCTCTGTGAGGTAGGCAGCTTCAAGGTGTAATAGCAGTGTGATTCTGAGATACTAAAACTGCTCTCATTTATGGCTTCTGGGACTTGGGGCCCTGAGGAGTGATGTGAGAATGACTGGTTGTTTTAACGATAGTGCTGTAATCCCAGCATTTGTATGCTTGTTGGCATGAGCTGGAACTTCTCATCAGCATTAGAGAAAGTGTGTGCATCAGTTACAGCTGTTTCTGCTTTGCCATGATGTTGCTGAATATGTGTAATCTGTTTCCCAGGCCTGCTGTCCACAGTTTCTGAGGGCAGATGCTGCTGCTGGGTTCACTGACCCTGAGTAGCTGTTCTCACTTAAGGCAGAATCTCTTCTCTGTGGTGTGTTGGATACAGGTCTCTGCAGCAGCGGAATTGGTTGGAAGGGAATATCATGTGTGACTCTGTGCGGTTTAGACGAGGAATGCAGACGAGGGGCTGAGGAAGATGTTCTCTATGTCATAAAAGAGTCCATAAAAGTGGTTTACTGTGGCATGCCAAGAACCCTGGCATACTCCCCAAAACTGGAATAACTCATCACACCTCGTTCATAAATGTAATGTAGAAGTAATGAATCATCATGTTGTTTGTAGATGGTCATAGACAAATGGATCTAGGAAAACATGGAAAAGGCATGTGATGGTCACTGAAATGAGATGTGGTTCAGTGGTGGACTTGGCAGTGTTAGGCTTATAGTTGGACTCTATGATCTTAAAGGTCTTTTCCAGCTTGAATAATTCTATAATCTCTTGTAGTGAACGGAGCTTTCTGTAGTAGCAGGATAATTAATGTACTGATCATGAAATCTTAATGTTGTGACATTAGCTGAAGTATTACAAATACAGCTGTTAAGTTCTTACCTTGCAATCTGTGAACAACTAATCACAGTGTCTTATGAATTCATCATGTATTTGCTTTGCAATGTTAAATACCAAATGCAATATCTCTCTCTCTTTGGTTATTTATCTTTTTTTTTTGCTTTTTATGGGGAAACTGGATGTGTCATTACTGACTCTCTTATGAATTAAAGATGGAACACAGCATTAATATGCAGACTGTATTATTTAGCATTGTATACTGAAAAAGTGTACTCAAATAATTTGAAATACAATTTCTAGGCTATTATTTCTAGCTGAATCACTTAAATACTGTCAAAATCAACATACTTGGAGAAAAGAATGTAGATTCAACTTTCACTGTGCAGTTGGAATTGAAAAACAGTTTCATATTTGGTGTAGTTCTGGTATCATTAAAATAGGCCTTCAAGTATCACTTAGTGAATATTTTCACGAATTTCATTTACATGTAGTATTTATTAGAGCCAAAATCATTCTCGAAGGTATGGAACAGAATGTCATTTGTTTGGATCTCTGAATGACCTGAGTACTAGGGTTTTTTATGAAGCTAGGTAGATACATGTTGGTTGATATTCTTAATGAGTGGTGTTATAGTTTGATTTTTTTTTTTTTAAACTCCTGTCAACTTTCAGTAAAGGAAAATCAAGAACTAGTGGAATACTAGAGAACTGGGACATGCAAGTAAGACCTGCCACCAAAGCGGATTTCTGTATCTGTTTCAATGTTTGTGTTGTGGCTTCAGTTTTATTTTCCCCCATTCGATCACTATTTGCAGTTTTAGTTCCCTCTTACAATGTATAAATAGGAATTAATGTGGCATTGGTGTAATCTCTATCTGCATCCTAATTTTCCCCCCGGTTCTTGTTTTCGTAAGTAAATTTCTGCATTGCCTATAGTCTGATTTCACCATTTTATCAATATTGGAGGAGAGTATATGCTAGCAGTGGAGAATGTGCCCATTAACATGAGTTGTTGGAAATACCTTCTATTCCTGACAAATCCTAGTCTTTGCATAGCTAAAACTGGTTCTTTATTCAAAAATTTGGCTTTTGTTACATTGAGAAACAGGTTTGTTTGGTTTTTTCTCAAGTGCAGTCTGTGTTTTTTGAGAAATCTTTACACTTGCTTCAATTTTAACTATTAGTCCTCTGTCACATTTCAGATTTGAGTTTGCCTAACAATTTAATTGTTCCAGATTCACCTTCAGAATTGTGAAGAACGGAGTTCCCTTAGTTCCAGTTACTAAACTAACTGTACACCAGCCCCCAGGGTGTCACTATTACTTTGATTTTTCTAACACTCTACAGGAGTAAAGACTTATTCACTTCTTACCACACATGTAATATTTATTAGAGGCATTTTTAAGGTGTAGACTTTTTTCATCAATGGGAAAAGGTAGTTAAAAAGTGGAAGACTCAAAGAAGGGTGGTGGCTCCTATAGGTAGGAGATATTCTTGGACAAATAAAAGCTGTCAAGACTGGGGACTGCAATGTTACTGCCATTGTGCTCCAGCATTACTTGCCTTGCTGCAAGTGCTGTACACGTGCAGCCAAGGGGGACCTGAGCAGTTTTCCCTGGTGCCTCTCTAAATTTTGATAGAGGTTTATGGTCTTCCAGTAAAAAAAGCATTCACTGAGACTGAGGATTCAGAGCAAACTCAAATCT
>VYZR01070791.1:0-15855 GCA_013400675.1 Oxylabes madagascariensis
GGAGAGGATCTGGCACACACATGGATTTTGTCCTGACAAGCAGCAACTTGGTCAGGCCCAGAAGCTGTCAAACACTCCCAGGTTCCTCAGTTTGTACGCAGCTCTGTTGATCAACCACAGGAGCACATGCACAAATCTTCTCAAATCTACTGAACACTTTGACCCTCCAGAAGTCTCATACTGAGTGGCAAACCAGCTCTTCACTGCACTGACACACCTACAAAGATCTCAGGCTATGCCATGGGTTGTGACAGCTCTCCTGTGTGTACACTGCTTATCTGCACAAGTGTAACAAGTCTGATGCAGCCCGGCTACTCCAGCCATGGCACACTCAGTGGAGCTGGCAAGTGCAGGGGCAGCAAATGCAAAAGAGCAAGAAGGCAGTGGGTGGGCTGCAGAACAGCCATTTCTAGGCCCACAGTCACTTCAGAGCCCCACAGCAGCAGTTGAGTGCCCTGAAGCATTAGGACGGTCAGATCTGCATCAAAGGCACAATGAAACACACAGGACTATTTATTATCTTCTTAAAATAAATCGTTTTCATGATTGTAGTAATTTAGGAAAGCCCTGCAGCATGAAGAGCAGGGAATCATGCTCTGGACATGGTTTGTTTTTGGAACCTGAGGTAATGGAGACACTGTAAATAGATGTCTGATAAGAATCTGTCACCAGATTAATCAGAATCCTTGCAAGCTGTAACTTAAAACACCTACCGTGCTTTACCACTAGAATTTAAAGGGACAACACTTATTTTCAGTCACATTTTGCATCCATTCAATTAGTGTCAAGTAATTGAGGAGTTGGTTCAATGCTATAAGAAATAGATATGCACATGATATGTTACTCTTCAGGTAAGTAATATTCCACAGTACTATTAATAATCAGTACTCACTTTGAATCAGATATCTCTTTAGAATATTTATTTACATTAGAAAAAAACGTTGAAGTCTCCTTCATTTGAAAATTGTGTGGGGATATAGTGTTAGAATTTAATATAAAATCAATGTATTTATGCAACATTTAATGTACATTATTATAATAAGTTCTTCACAAACTAAGTTTTTACTGTCACAATAATCAAAGCCAAAGCTTATATACGTTTTATTTTACATTTCTTATCCACGTACATTAATTCTGGCTTCCAATTCTGTGACCTGAGTAGTTGCCCTGGTCAAGAAGGAGAAGAGAAAAGCATTTCATTGCAATTAACCTGCAACATTCTGTACCTCTGAAGAATAAAAGTCTCACTGTATAAACAGTACAGTTTCTGTCAGGACTGCAATAAACTAGGCCACTGGGTTCAATCCTCAAGTTTCCTTGACCTACTAAATTTACAGTAGTTTCAATGTTTGCTCCTTTCAGCCCGCTAATTCATTGTTGCCAAAAAAAAAAAGAAAAAAAAAAACCTATATTGAAAGTTCTGCTGCTTCACAGCCTTTATGAGAAATTAGTAAGCAGGAAATGCAGCATTGTAATTAAAATGGAAGCAAGCAAATAAAGTTCAGATTTGGACCCATATATTTTACATCTGTGATCCTCATTCATGCCCAGCTCTAGTAGAAACTCTTTCCTCTCCTTCCTAAGAGGATTTTCTCACTGCAGCTCACAGTGGACATGGTTCAGTCCCTTCACTATTTCAGCCAAGTAACCTGGTGCAGGGGTTATATATGGATATTTCAAGAATCGTTTGTCCTTAGAATGGGTACACAAACTTATCAGAAGAGGGACAAGTGCCTTTCATTCCCTTCTATTCCTCTGCCAGTGAATTCTTACTTGCCCAGGAATGAGGCAATCTGTGTAAGTATCTTATTTGTTTGGTAACACTGTACGTTCCTGCTCATGTCCTTCCCCTAAAGTATGGTACAACATGTAACCACAAGGTCTCACTGAGTATCTTTACAAACCTGGTTATGAAAGAAGTGGGAATCAGTATTTTAACAGACTCATGTGGGTATGGGTGAAAAAAGGGAGACCAGGCAATTATATCTCATAGGCTGAACTGTAAATGGCCACAGAAGCAAATAATAAATAAATAATCTTGGTTGTAAGGGGCATTCCAAGGTCATTTGCTTCAACTAACTGCTCAGAGGAGGGCTGACTTTTAACTCACACCCAAGCAATCCTTACGAGTCAGTCGCTGCAGAAAACAACAAGGAACTCAACACTGGTGTGCGTTTTTGCACTGTGACAGAGCAAATTACTTTCTGTAGTTCAAAGGCCAAAGAAATGTGACAAGAACTAGGTAGATTTACTCCAAGAGGAAGCAGAGATTGCAGGAGCTCCAAGGCTGTCAGCAGCACTGCTGGGAGGGGAAAAGCTTTATGGCTTATAGCAGCTGAGACCCTACATGGCAGCAGGGAGCCCTTCCATCTCAGCTGGGATGTTACTGCTGTACACAGCTCTGTCAGCTATTACAAAAAATGCTTAGAGACAAAAACAGACAGAACATTTTAAAGATAACTCATTTTCTATTGTGCTGTTTGAGGGCAAAAATACTTTGTGTTTCCTCTTCTGTTCTGCACCCATTCAGGAGCAACTGCACAAATGAAAATGAATAGGTTGTTAGTGCTGTGGGAAGCACGGGTGGGCTGATGGCAGGCACTGGCATGTGGTGGGTCCACTGACCCACCAGCAGACCCACGATGCCCTTTCCATTGTGTTCTGGATGCAACAGGTCCAAATCAGTATTTTCATAAACACTGCCACAATTTTTTCCATGTACAGTTTAGCCACACGTTTTTGGTTTAGAAACCCTTTAAGTGTTTGATCATAGGATGTCAAGGACATTTGGCTTAAGAGGTGGAGGAAACTAGAAACCACACAAATGCTATGAATAGAAGCTATGAAAAGAGATGGCATATTTATGAACTCGGTCAAAGTGGATGCATATGTTGCTTTATTTAGGCTCATATCACAGAAAGAAAGCCATGCAATCTTTAGCTCTTTACTTACATTAAAGTTCCAACCCCTGTGGTTTCATGGCATATTCCTATTTTTGTACTACTGAAATCATCACCTGTAAGTTGCCTTGTAAATTGCTTCCCATCCCCAAAAAACCTTATACTGGCACGACTATGATATTAAACCTATCTTCACTTGCCTAAAAGATAATAATCAGATGAGGTATTATCGAGTATTAGTGACACTCAGCAGCAACATCTGAGCTTACACAAAAAGCTCTGCTCCTCATGCTTGAATGACTCATATTTGCCACTAAAACAATAAAAAGTCTTTAAGGAAACTTGACTTTAAAAATATTACTTGGAACCAGAGCAAAACATTTAATTATATCAAATGTCATACAGGCCCTTTTTAATGTTGAAGTTGTTACAGTATAAACAGAGTGAAGAGAGAGGCTGTGCTCTTTTTTTACTGAAGACAAGGAGTGGAAAACCGGAAGTCAAAATATTTCTATCTGTTAGAAGTGGGAAGAAAAATATTATTTTATACATAAGGATGTATACAGAGAACATTGTAACACACAGGCACATGTATCAAGATACTAAACTAAAGGATTATATTACCATTGGTCTGCAAATTTTACATTCACCCAATCCTTATCATGCCTGTAATCCAGCAGAAGTTTGCCTTAATTATATATACATTGTCTTCACTGAATGGCACTGGCTGCTCACATGACTAACTGTTAAACACAGTTTCACAATATATTGGTATCAAAAGTGAAGGCAGCTCATGAAGTTCCCTGCTGCCACTGCCACTCCCTCCCTGCCACCACTGCCCCTACATCACCGTGGGCCACTCCTCACCCATGCCCTTATGCCTAGTTGAAGGGTCACATTAGGACACAGGTCACCAAAATGACCGGGGTTAAAAATAAGTCCACTGAAAATACAAGTGAATATTTTTAACTTGGAACATTTCAAAGATATGGCTTATGATGTGATGCCATGAGCAGTTTCAGTGACACAGCTGGTGTGGTGGCAAGCTGAGAGAATGGGGTGGAAGCGGAAGGCAAGAGGCCGGAAATCCTCAAGCCAGCAACTCTGCCATGCACCATGGAACAATGCCACATGGCAAGGTTTGCAAAATCTGATCCTCTCTCCAATTTCCTTTGGCATTCTTACTACTTGGATGCTATGATTACTGAAGTTTGGGGTACTTACGCCATGATGCCCGAGAGGTGAAACATTTCAGCTGTTATGTATGACAAGTAACTGTACAGGAAGACAAAGAGTGGCTCAATCACTCGGATTTTATGGGTGAAACGGGTGGTAAAGGCTGCTACAAATCCCAAAAGGATTCCAATCAATACTCCACCGATCCCCACTATAAAGAAGTTAGCAATCCCAGCGAATATGTCAATAACCTTAATTGTGCGCATCTGGCAGAAAGACTTGAACAAATTGTACAGGACCTATGAGGAAAAAGAAAGCACATTATCTTTTTGAACTATTCCAAATTTCCCTTCATGTCATTATGTTCCTCTGCTTAAATGTTGAACTTTGAATTTCCCTGTCTACCTTGAATTTGCTTTTTACATATGCTGTTATTTATGTCTGGCATATTATTTGTCATCCATATATAACAGGGAGATACACAAAGACAGATATATATATATAATTACTCCCATTTTTGTAAATGGGACAGATTTCTTAACCCATGCCACTCAGGGGGCCAGGAGCATAAATCTATCTAATTCTTCTTTAAAATTATTTATTTACAGAGCTCCTAATTTCTCCACAAATGTCCATTTCAGATTTTCCCCAGACTAAAAGAAATAAAACAGAAGGAGAAAAAAAGAACAGTTTCCTAACCAGTGAAAAATCAGGTTATATTCAAATCTGTTTGATCTACATGACACTGAGAGGTAGAGTACTGAACTAGACCACAGATTCATCTAAACTTCTGGGGTAGGAGGGGACGTAGAGGCAGCTGGGGTGGACAGTGACCACCTCAAGGAGTAAAAGAAACATGATATTCATTAAGCCTTCTCAAAATTATTGATCATTAGGAATCCAATGGTTTAAAGACTATTCAAAATGTCGAGTATTTCTAGAGATTTGGATTTCGTTGCTATTAAAAAACCTATTGCCACGTGTTTGCCCAGTTTAATTTTCAAAGCATTTATAACCATCCTCCAAAACAAACTAGATCAATGAGATTATCACATTTTCTTAGCCAGACACCCATTTTGTTTTATACAGGAAACAGAACAATCTAAAGTCCCCATTTCTCTAACATCCAGTATTTTAGTTTCTCCAAAACAGAAACCAGTGGAATCAGTTACTCTTAAAGAAACTTTAAAGGGTTGCCCCATCAGCAGATCCACTTGGGAGACTTAACCATTCCCTGGTGTTACCTGTATGCTCCCAGCCCTGCAGTACCAGGATGGCTACACTGACCCCTTGTACAGAGCTAACTTTGGTCACAGGTACCTCTTCCTGTCCCAGTGGGTTCACAGACTAAGCCAGTGAAGACCATTCATCTTAGATAGCTCACAGGAGTTAAATCTCAGCTTTCTTTCTGGACTTCTTAGTACACCAAACAGGTTTCTCTATCAGGAATGCTATTTGAGAGAACAATGTTTTATCAGTATTTGCATTGTGCCAACAAAGTAGGTGTTTGAGTAGTGGCTGTGGAAGGATTTCTCATGTTTGCAGTCTTGTTCTCTCTCACAGGACAGAACACAAGCTGTTCAGCCCCTCTTAGTCAAAACTGGATAAATCTTACAGAACCAAAAGTTAATGCAAAGAAATGGCTTATTGTGGGTCCTTTGGGCCAAGTGAAAGGAAAGAACTGAAACAGAAAAGAGAGAATATATTCCACAGGAAGCATGAAAATAGGTTAAATCAAACCTAGAATGGTCACCAGTAATTTTCATTGCAAAGCAGCAAATACAATAAGAGCAGGATCATGAACTATTTATTTGATAGCAATGATGCTCTCAGGATGAGTCCACTTGGGGAAGTGTCCTTTTTCATCTGGACAAACCCCTTACTGCTCTGAGGCAGATTCCCAGCCTTTTTTCCCCATTCCTTGTTACTATGCAATGTGACAGACAGGAAAGCAATGTCATAGGCTTCACAGTTTTTCCACCTGTTTTGATTTGTGGACCTCATGGATTTGCATGGAGAGAAGTATACCTGAATTAAACCTGCTGACAGTAGGAGTGCCTTTGCTGGTCACTTTACAAGGATCTCTCATTCCACAGACTCCCAGGACTCCATTAATCACAGACTGAAGAATACTCTTGACTTGTGTTGTGTGCAAAGAGTTTCCCTGAGTCACTTGTTGAAACTTGGGATGATCCCAGAGTTGCATTTTTCTCTAAGACACCTACAGAATTTGACCTGGCAGAGTACTCTCTTGGTACATATTAGGGAAGGTGATTATTTTATTTAATTGGAGTTTTAAATAGTTTTTCTTATATTTTAAGAAGTACCTATATAAATAGGTAGTCTAGTATATATAGTATATATATGCATATAGTATATATATGTATAGTATAAGGCTAGTCTCTAAAGTAAGAGAACTGCAAAGTTCTTGTAAATAAGCAGAGAATTTTGATCTATCCAAGCCTTTCCATAATGTCACTTCATCTTCACAGCAAAGTATTCACCCTGCAAATAGAATGGAGCCTGCTGCTCCATATGGAGACATCCTCATAAATCTTAAGTCTAATGCCATAAATTATTTGAAAGAAGAAAAGCAATTTTCTCCTTTGTACGTCAGCCATGGTTAAGGCAGCAGCTTCAACTATGGAATGTCATAAACAGGATTTTAACCTCATTCCTATTATTTTTTATTTACACTGTTGCAAATGAGATCAAAATCAGGTTTGCTTTCCTTTTACTCTACAGCAGTTCAGTTTTACTGAGCTTTCTCTAAACTTCCAGGTGCATCAAACACCAACTCCGATCACATTTTTAATGCATTTGATGCGAGAACAGGGGGATTTTTTGAAGTTCAAGATTTTCATTTACTCAATAGCCTTCAGCTGAACTCACTGAAGGTCACACCAAGTAACAACAGTCACTGATCACTTTTTAATCTTGTCTCAGAGTATCTCTGAAACACTAATTGCTTCTTTTCATTAGTTCTCAGTTACTCAGTTTTTAATTCTAAAATTACTTTAAAGCACACTAAAATAATGTTGTCAGCAGATGCAGAGTACAAAATATTGCTGTAATGTTTTCTAACATGGGAAAAATATTATTATAATGACACTGGCTCCTTCCTTCTGATTATAAGCCCAGAATTGGAGTTTGAACTGCTAACACTCAGCTGTAACCTTATCATTTATTATCACCTTGCTCGTTATGTCTGACTCAGATTTTTGGTAAAGCATCAGCTCTGATCAAGAATCCAATAGTCAAACATTGTCCTCTGCCAAATTCAAGTTCCAAAATTCCACCAGTGGGGGGAAAAAAACATTCAGATGCACAGACATGTCGCAAAAACTATTAGGCAAGGAAGACCACCTGAAAAATGCAGCAGAAGTGATACTCCTGAGAAAACACACCTTTCTTTGTATACAAAATGAAGGTGTGGGAGCATGTTCTCTGGAAAGGGAAGCATAGATGACACTGCTATTCTAATAGAAGCACATTTAATAAAGCCACTCTGTTCTGCACTGCCGATCTGCATAGCCCGTTTTTTTGATATTCCAGTGACCATAGGAATCAGGCAGCTTCCATGGGTGGCCAACCTGCATTCAACTCCCTTCCTACTTCATCCCTACATCCCACTGCAGGCTCCGGCCAGGGCAGGTGCGACTCAAGGCCTTCAGAAGATGAATGCTGAAAGGTTCTGAGCTCTGCTGGTTGCTGGTCTTGTCAGCTCCCCATAAAACAGGGGCAGAGGAAGGGAGAGTACAAGCACAGGGCTGAGTAGCCCTGCAAGGGCTGCTCCAGCAGCATCTGCTGTGGGCAGGGAAGGCAAGGTCCTCTAAGGGCAGCCCCAGGAATCCGTGTGACGGCCTGGGTCACATTTCAGATATAATCACATGATTGCAGGTGTGCAAAAACATAACAAGGAACCATTAGCAGACCAATTCTGTGCATGTGGAAACAACTTGATCTCTGTCCAAGTGCTACCTTTAAGCGATAGGAAGTAAGACCAAAGGTACATTCCTTTCACTCCTTCATAAATATATGTAAGGCCATTACTGGACTGTCCATACAGACTCCTCAGATTATTTTCCCTCTGTTAGGGCATCTGGGGAGGTAGGCCATAAGGAAACCTCCAGAGAGGGCAATAATGATGCCTACAGGAAAGCTACACATTAAATTGCCATGCCAGCCCCTATAAAAATTGTGGTTTAGATAAATTTGCCTTTGGGAAATAGCACATAGGAATATGTCAGTGATCAGGATGCAGAGTTTTCCTAGCAAATCATGCTGTATTAGCTGCTGCCTTAGTGGCTGACTTCGTCATTGAAAAAACTGATTCTTGTTGGGAAAATACACCAAACAACAAGTTTGAAATAACCAGATCCTTTTCCCCAGAAAAAAAAATGGTATTAACAGATATCCATCGCATAAGTGGCCTTTAGAGTGACTAGAGACAGACCTAGCCATGCCTGAACTGCTAAGACTTTTGAACTCNTATTAACAGATATCCATCGCATAAGTGGCCTTTAGAGTGACTAGAGACAGACCTAGCCATGCCTGAACTGCTAAGACTTTTGAACTCAGTATGTACACCTATTTATTTACAGGACTGGATTAAATTACCAGTTTAGCATTGGCAGGCAGTTCCAACTCTAAGCTAATGAGAAAAGCTAGACTTTAAGGCAAGCCTGTAAGAGGAAATGTGATTCAGCTGACTGGATAGCAACAGATTCAGGTAAAGCGTGCAGTGTTAAGTGAAAATATAATATAGTATTCCACAGACACAGAAGAATTTATGAGTAGCGAGGCTCAGAATAAATTATTACATACACATGTGTTAACCAGGTGAGGGAAAGTCCATGAAAAGGGAAAAACAGGTAAGGCAAACTCCAAGAAAAGGGGGAAAAAAGGACAATTTTCATAGAATGGGACTGGAATAAGAAGCCAGAGACAGACAGGAAAGTGCAGACCCAATTCATGAATCTTTCTGATCCTTCCCACATATGAAAAACTGGACTTCTATGTCTCACAAAACAGAAAACATGCTGGACATGGTTGGCATGGGCAGGATTTCAAGGCATGGATAAATGGGAGTAATGCCCCAGACAGTGTTACCAGGTACAAATGAGGGACACTGGGGGGAAAAATGGAATTTGCAGATTGCCGTCCTCAGGTAAGCACCGCAACCCCAGTTCAGCTAGTTAATGATTAGAAATTACTGCCTCCAGGTGGCTGTCATATCTCTTCTGTAGCCTGGGATACATGTATTGGTAGTTTCAGGGCAGTTCCAAGTGGATGGGCATATGCAAAAAGTTAACCTCAGCAAGGTCCTGTGCCATCTCTATGACTTGCCATCCTCCCTATTAACATACTGTGACATCCCACACTGGCCCTTTCCCTTTCCTGTCCAACAACACTTCTGCAGGTGAGGAAAACCTACAGTTTTAGAATACAGAAGTAATAGAATTACAAAGATACAGAAACTAGAGGGATCAGTAGTAAAATCCCTACAGTAAATAAGCTACCATTACTCTCATGCAGTACGACTTCCATGGTTTCTAAATCTAAGGTTTAAAGAATTAGATAGACACACTAGCATTCCTTGACTTCCATCTAGTAGCAAACCGTAATAACCAGATACAAAGAGATACAATGGAGTGGCATGTAAACAATCATTCATCATTTTCATCAATTAATCATTTATCAAATAACTTACCACAGTTATAGCATCATTCAGCAAAGACTCTCCAAATACCAGGATATAAAGCTGCTCATTGACATGGATATTCTCAAAGACGGCTAGCACCGCCACAGGATCCACAGCTGAAATGAGGCTGCCAAAGAGCAAATTCTGCAGCAAAGTGATATCAGTCAAACCAAATGCACTGATCTGGCAAATTCCATATAGGGAAATTCCAATGCCGATGGCATTCCAGAGTGTGCCCACCACAGCATACCAGAATATGGTACCAAAGTTCTCAAAGAACAGACGAGTCGGCATAAAATATCCAGCGTCGAGTACAATAGGTGGTAACAGATACAAGAAAAACACATCACTGTTCATTACAGGTGGGGACTTCTCCTCTGCTCCAAAAATAATCCCACCAAGAAGCAATCCAACCAGAATAAGGAGACAGCTTTCAGGTACTATTGAGGGCAACTTGTGATAGAGATGAAAGCCTTCAAAGGAAATTCAAACAGAAGAAAGGGAAATGGTTACTTGTACAGAATCCATAAGATTATTCTGGATTCTGTTATTGTCATTTCTATACTAAACAAACAGCAATTTGATTTTCATTGCAAAGACTGAACTGCACATCCACAATGGATCAAGGCAAATATGTTGGCTAGCATAGTTAATTCAACTGATTTGGTGGAAAGACAAATTGATAGCTAGACATTCCACTCAACAGCTAGGCTGGATGGAGAAACTGTGTGCAAGCGTTCTCTCTGTGAAATTGTGGTGTCTTTTTTTTTTAAATGTGGAATCCTCCAGAAAAACAATCCAAACACTTCTCTAGGGTAAATTACATCTAGATAGAAAAAAAAAATCATACTAACCACTGCTTCCTTTTTGGACAGCTTCACAAAGGAGTTCAAAGAGTACTTAAATTTCATTTTTAATTTTAGAGTCTCAAAGCTAGTGAGGGGAACTAGGACATGGGACCTCCACCCAGTCTCCCACGATCACTTCCCTTACCACCAGGAGGAAGCATTTACAGATACAACTATTACTTTTAGAGAGGCCTCCAAAGTAATTTCACAAGAATCAACATGTTTTCCAAAAAGTGACAATAAGTTGTAGCCTGTAGTATTATGTTCATTCTTCTGTATCATATGAATTGTAGTAGAGTCAGGATTCTCCCATAAAAATCTGCAAAGTACTGAAGAAATTAATTTTAAAAGGTTCTGAATGAGGACTTAGAGGTTGAATTTTACTTAGCCTTCTAAAACTCTGCAAGCCATGCAGTTTTGATTTAAAGATTACAATTACTTACAGAAGTTGGCTGTTTCAAGGATAATTCTGGTAATGAATGGGAAAAGTTTTGAAGGAATTTAGTCTGGCCAATCTAATGGAATGATCAACCTTATGCACCAAGGTCACATTCCAGGTCCCAGCGATGCCAATCTTTTCCAGACTCCTCCTTATCTATATTTGGTCCATATAATTATATAGAAATTGATCCACACCCACAAGATCCCACAATCCCTGCCTAACTAAAAAGCATTTTAATTATTTTAAATGCGAGCTGCACGGAAACACTGGGTGTGGTAATAACGGGCGTCTATTTCAGTAAAACTATTTCAGTAAAAATCACACCTGTAGTCGAAACAGTTAAATTACTGCAATCTTGCTATAGTTTACATCCAGTTTCCCAGTTTCAGGGTTATGTATCTTGTAACACCTATTTTGTTAATTCTCCTTTCACCATGGGTTTTTTTTTTTTCCAGTTAAAAGAAAGCCTGAACTTTTAATTAAGAAAAATAAATGGTTAAAAGGGAGCAAAAGGAAAGTTGTTTTAATCTATGGACCTTTTTACTGATATATTCTGTAACTATTAAAGCTATTTTTAAAAGCAAGCAGCTCAAGCTGCAATTTTTTTTCCTTTTTTGAATGAACACAGACTGCTTTAAATAATTAGAAACACAAGCCTATGTGACTCAGTAGAAGGACTGCCAAATTCATTGCCATTCTTCAACACCATAATCATCAATGCCCTATATTGGCAGAACAGGTAACGATCCTGGAAAAATCAAGAATTTGCAGTCAAAGACTTGACTCTTCACCTTTCAGCCGCTTCCACATAAACATTTTATGATTCATCTTAGTTTCTGCAGTGGCAGAAATACAATTCCAATACAACAGTCAGGAAGTTTCCCCTGACTAAGTGGGTTTTGCCAGAAGTTTCTTTAAACCCTTCAAAAGTAAATTTTAAATCATTTCCTCAACAAAAATTCAACAATGGCAATGAAATGTCTACTGTGAATAAAAAAATTTGAAATCTTCTCTTCTTTACAAATCACTCTGGAAGGTTCATAATCTCTCAGAGATTAGGGATTCCACCTCATTCTTAAAGGTAATGGAAAGCCTCCCACTAAGTTAAATATGCTTTTTATTCATGTAAACAGTATCAAAACTCCTGGAAGACTTCCTGCCTACATGAAAAGTATTCAAGGGTAATTAGGGACAGGCTATGGTTCCTGATTTGAAGGCAGAGAGCGAGGATTTAGAATCCAGTGCATGTCAAGTCAGTAGCAGATGCCCTGCCCGATGAGGGACGTCCTCCCTGCTCTGATGGATTCACAGCCGCAGGGTCAGGATCACCCTGGGAGTAGATCCCCTGCAGTATAGGAACACTCAGACTTTCATGCTAAATGCAAGACTACAGCTACTTTCTTTTCCCCTGACCCTGTCCTTGGGCTTCAGGTTATGCAGTGACTCAACGCCAACAGCAAGGAAGATGTTTATTGAGTAAGGATCCTCCATATATCATGGCGAAAATGGCAGTAGGACACTTATTTAAAGACAAGTTCACATTTCAAGATAAAAGTCCTTAGAATCCCAGTTTCCTTCTTTTTTGGGGTAAATTCCAGTGCTTTCTGATGCCACTGAGATGAGTACCTCTGAACAGTTTAAATCTTTCAGGAGAGCAGGGTTGGAAGGGTATCAGCTCAACTGCCAGAAGAAATACTTCTCATTGTGCATTTGTGATTAAACATAGAAATAACGGGAATCTGGATCAGTTACACAATATTTTGTAGGTTTAGTAGCATAAAAACTAAGCAAAACCGGGGATTATGTAGACTAGTCTCACTGCTTAGAGACTCCAGCATATTCAGGTGCAATGGTCCCATCTAATATACTCATGGACTCCATCAGTATGTGAGTAACATACCTCTGGTATCAACACACAAAATAAGAAATAAGAAGAGGTAGTCATCAAATAATTCCATTCAAGGCAATTTATTAGATTTCAAATTGTGCTCATGTCCTATATTGGAATAAAATGTTCCTAATTTCCTTGTGAAAATGTACCTTGCCAAAATGTTCAAGTTCTGCTTCGTGACCTCAGGCTCTCTTTTCTTATGCTGCCTTTCTTGCTCCCTCTAAACCAAGCTTACAGTGACATGATCACAGGCAGGATCGGACAAACCTTTCAGGTAAATTCCCTATAAAAATTAGCAAACGCTGGAACATTTCAGCTCTGGTGAAACTGCACTTCTGTGAAAATATATTTGTTAAAAGATTCATAACTAAGTGCTGCAGTTGAGTATTCTTTGGGATCTTTCACACACTGAGAGACCTGCTATTACACAAGACCCTATCTTCTGAGCGCCTCAGAGCTGAAAAGACCTTAGGGATCTGTTCATAAAGGTTTGATACTCAGCAGTGCCAAATGTAAGCATTCAGTGCCTAGCCCCAGAAAGGAATTTGTGATGCCAGATTAAGCACCGAAGTTTCCTGGGCAGTGCAGGAGTCTCGAGGTGGATTTCACGCTGCCTGGCATGTCAGGGGCAAGATGCCTGTGCTGCCCAGCAGGAAATGATGAGGAGAGGAATGCATCAGAGAGCCTCCTCTGTCAGAGGGCCCCTCTTAGGGCTGGGAAACCCATCTCCATCCTTTTGAATCGAGGCACATGGCTCACTCCTAGTAACGAGTAAGACATGGCAGAGTATCATTTAAGTATTGTGGTGGTTCAAAACTGCCTATCTGGGCTACCTTCAATAGAAAGCAAGGCATAAAACAGTGAAAACTTGGTGTGGAATGTGACTGAGGAGCGATGGGAGCCTGACCTGGGAAGGTTTACCTGATGCACTCACTGGATAAGGAAGCACAGACAGAGCTCCAGGAGCAAGAACTGGATGTTCCTAATTCCAGTCCTGGAGTCAGGGCGCCTGCAGATAGGTGTGGTGAAGCTGAGCATTGCCACACCTAGGGCCACTCCTGGATCTGGCCCTCATTGCTCCGCACACACGCACTGACAACAGCATGCCCTAGATTAGCCACACTTGCTTTCATTTGGTGTAACTGAAAGGATTTTTAAATTATATGTGTTTCTCTTCACCCATGCTGTTTGCTTGCTTATTTACTAGAATCAGACTGGAAAATTAAAGCAGTCAGGCAACTTTTTTTTTTTTTTTTTAACTTTTTAGATGCCTGTGCACTAGCAATACCATGATAGAATGCATAGTTTTACAGAAATTATATATTATTGTCTTTATGTATATTTACATGTTTCAAATGGCTTCCCTTTTAATAAAAACCTTTAATAAAACAAACAGTTTTCAATAGTTTTAGCTTATTCAAGATATTTTACTTTATTTAAAGGCAGAAGCCAGAGCAATTTTCACTACTCAACGGGCTAAATTCTCTACCAAACTCCCTATTTCCTGGTTATCACAGTTCACAATATATTTGAGTGCATCATATTTGAACTCTGTCCTCATTCTGCAAACACCTAAATGCATAATTAGGACTAAGCATGCACCTTCAATGCACTAAGACACATGCATAAGGATGCATGCCTGCTTAATGGCCGCAACACAGTATTTCTGCAGGAAGTAATGTTAGCAGACCAAGTTACTTGATTCAAGGATCAGGCCTCCAACTACAATGTTAGACATAGCAGGAGGTGAATACAAATTTTTTTTTTTTTCAGAATCCTAATTACCTGATCACTAACCAAATTGTGACACAGTCTATTTAAATGTCACAAGCAGAGGTTAAAGGTTTTAACTTTGATAAAAATGCTTTATCAGAATGAGCATGATGGTATTTTTATCGATAATCTGTGCTGCAAAGTCAGAGTTCTGAATGAAACAACTGTAGTGTGGGTAAACTTACTTATTTTGTTCCCAGAGCTTTATTCCTTACATTATCTTCTAGGTAAGAAGATACAAAGTTCGTAATTCAGGGAGATTTACTGGACTTTAAATAGCTATCTAGCACGGCATTACCTGACATTCTTTAGACAACTATGCTGTACTCATTTCTCTGTTTGGGACATAGAAGCTAACTAAAACCATGACATATAAGCTGCACAAAACTCAGTGAAACTATGCAATGCAAATGTTTTCCACATGAGGGAAGAGGTGCCCTTTCTTACTCTTGCAGCGCTGTCTTTTATATTTTTCTCGGGACGTAAGTGAATGGTGGAAAAGCAGAGTGAGGAGGCATACTCTACCCTCATAAATATTTGCTTTTCATCGATCCGTTGCACTGCTTTGAGATTGTCATTATACCCGGCGTTATTTTAAGAAAAAGAAGACCGTGCTCAAATGACAGCAGAGCGATCAAGAAAAAGACAGTCATGCACCGGGTGAACTCTGGGTTTTACGGTCCTCCTAGCCCAGGGTTTACCGGTCTCATTTCTCCTCCGCACCTTTCCTAACTGAGAGGACCTCGACTTCTTCCAGCCAAATGCCGCCCGGTCATGCCGCTCCGCGGAGGAGCACCAGCCCCCTCCGCACGCCCCGCGCCCCCCGCTCCGGGCACGGACCGCCCCAGCGCGGCAGTGCGCGCCGGCCCCGCCGGCGGCGGCCGGACAGGTACCGGCGGGGAGGGAGGGTCGCCCCGCGGCGCCGCTCACCGATCTTGGCGAGGGAGGCCAGCAGGATCCAGAGAGTGATCTCGAAGGGGATTTGCACGTGGGGGTAGTCCAGGGTGAAGACGTGCAGCCGCGTCTCCTCGAAAGCGGTGCCGCTGGGGCTCGGAGGGGTGCCGGTGCCCATCGCCGCGGCGCCGGGCAGCCGCCCTTCCGAGGTGGCCCGCGCCTCCGCC
>VYZR01070815.1:0-18347 GCA_013400675.1 Oxylabes madagascariensis
GCAGGCAAACTGAGAGTAAGCAACAGTAAACTCTTCTCTTCAGCAGTGTCTGCTCTGTGGTTGGTTCTGAACATTCAAGGATGTTCCATTTCAAATTCAATGCATTTCTCTGCATCTACATACCACTGGATGTTGGGCAGCTTCAAATTCCTACACATCTGGCTGAGCAGACTCCTAAATATCCTCCCTAATGAACTAACTTCTCGTGTTAGATTTTCATAGTGCTCCTTGTCTATTGAAGCTGAAAGCTGAACTAATTAAATACATAACCAGATTACAATATCACAGGTGTAGGTATAGAAGTAGTAATCTATAGAATTAACATACTCTGCTATGTTATTGCCTCCAGCTCAGACAGTTAGTAGAGGAGCTCTGCCATCAGGAGTTCCTCAGCCCCTTCAATTAAGCAGCAATTAAAAGAATAAGCGAAATCCTTGGGATCTTAATTTTTGATGGTCAGGGTTGGTGGTTTTTCTTTTTTTTTTCTGCTGAGATCCTGATTTCCGTGTTAAGAGACTTGTTTCCAGTTTTAAATGCGCAGTTAAATAAGTGTATTGATGTTGGTATTTGCCTAATGATGTTTGCAAGTCAATCTACCAAAACACCTCCGCTGTAGCATTTAAATCCCTGTGTGGTAGGGCTAAAAGCAAAAGTAAGTTTGAAGAAAAAGCAGCCGAAGCACAAACTTTTTTTTCTTTCTTTAAATGCTGAGATACAAATAGATTGGTGTTTCCTTTGATGCTCTGCTGATGGCAGTCACAGGTAGAGGAGTGTGAGGAGTCTCCTGCCCTGTGTGCTGTGTCATGGCTGTGACAGGTGCCAGCAGCTCACGTCTCTGCAGGTCAGGACGACCCAGCTTGTTTCAGAGAGAGATCCTTATTTTGAACTCACATGCTGTGTTTTGTTCTGACAGGCGCAGTAAGTACAGCAAGGCAAAGCAAGAGGCAGATGAGGAGAAACACTTGAACCAAGGTAAAAGGCCCTGCTGCTTGGGGGTTTTGGTTTGGATTGTAAAACATGTGTTCTGGTGCTCGGGAAATAAGGGATGGCATTCCTCTTGAGGCAAATCAGTTTCTGGTTTCCCCTCTTGCAAACATCCTGCTTTGAAATTTATTTAATCTAGTAACAGGGAAAACAGAAGTATCTGGGTAAAATGTTTTGGGGATACAGACAGGAGAAGGGTTTATCAAATTTTTCCATTGCTCCTTGCCATTGAAAGATACCTGTTCTTAGCCACTTGATTTCTAGGCAGGATTTTTCCCCACAACACTCTGTTAAAGCGGTTTCTGAATGGGCCAGAGGCAATCCTGCAGGAAAGGGAATGTGAACTTTGCTGCTTTTTTTCCAGCACTGAATCCTGTTGTTACTTCCATGTACCAAACCCAGGACCTGAGCTCCGAGTTTCCTGGCTCCCATAGGAACCAGGGATGTATTTTAGTCTCACAGGTCCATGACAGGCTGTGCTAGTGATGGCAGTGATTTGTGAAGCTCATTAATTGGCAAAAGCCTTATTCCTTACATCAATATTGGGAAATATTAGATGTTTACACTTTAAAACATTGCACGGGGAGGAAAAATACTCAAGTCCTTCCTTCCTTATCAGTCATTCCTGGCTTACAGTACATTTTTATTGTACACTCTCTTTGCTGTTGTATATCATTAAGGCTTCAGTCTCATATGTTCTGTGTTCAGCAGCATGTAGATCAGTGACTTCAAATAAAACATTTCTGCCTTGCAGGTGTTAGAACATATGTGGACCCTTTTACATATGAGGATCCAAACCAAGCTGTGAGGGAATTTGCCAAAGAAATTGATGCCTCCTGCATAAAGATTGAAAAAGTTATTGGTGTGGGTAAGTGCCAGAACTTTTGCGTTTTTTTTCTGTAAATACACTTTTAAATTTGCTTTTAGGGAATGTGTGATCCTATGATTTTTGTATGACAGTTCTCCCAAATGTACTGACATAACAGTTTGACAACACTAGTGCACGCTTCAGGCTCATGACCATGGATTCTTGTGCCTTTTTCTTCAAGGGGAGTTTGGTGAAGTGTGCAGTGGACGTCTCAAAGTGCCCGGAAAAAGAGAGATCTGTGTTGCTATCAAGACTCTGAAAGCTGGTTACACTGATAAACAAAGGAGAGACTTTCTGAGTGAGGCCAGTATCATGGGACAATTTGACCACCCCAATATCATCCACTTGGAAGGTGTCGTTACTAAATGTAAGTAGGTCATTTTCATGACAAGTCCAATTTGGAAGTCACTGGGAAATTAAGTCTGTGTGGTGTGTGCTGGCTTTTTTTTTTTTTCCTTCTTACCCTCTTTCCTGTAAAATGACAGATGGAAGAGATCCACTGATAGCTAATAGGAGGAAATCAGTGCGGGACAAGTCATTAATCTTGTTGTCAGCTATAAATGGGTTTACAGTTTCAACTGATACTCTATCTGTAGGCAGCTTGTACAGGATTTTGTAGAGGGAATTAATACTGCAGGGGTTGGCTTTTTTTTTATCCCTTCTTGCTATGCCAAGCAGGCATCTTTCACATCTTTGCTAGACTGAGATGATTGTTACAGGATAGGCAAAAGCAGATGGTGAGCGAAGAATTCAAAATGATGGGGGAAAAAATACCAAAACAAAACTACACAGTCATATGTTTGAAGTACAAAGCACAGATGTAAGGAGCAAACCTTTGAAATGAAGCAGGCTATTTTAGTGTGAAACTTGCTTATTTGTTTTCTCTGATTTACAGGTGTGCTAATTTCACTCTGCAGAATTTACCTGGATGATCTTTTTGTTTGCTTGGTTCGGGGTTTTTTTAAGTCTTTAAAAGACTTTAGAGAGTGACGGTGCTTGCTGGGTGCTGTCTGTAGGCTAGAGCTGAAAATGCACCTGTGAGACACCAGTGCTTGTGTCTGACCTGATAAGGTGCCACTGCCGTGGTGTGGTGGCAAAGCCTGGCTCTGATTGCTAATCCTAAAAGACCCTTTGGATGTTGGGGTGCTCAGGGTGGCATAGAAAGCAGGCAGTGATCTCGTGAGCTGCTGTCAGAGTGGACTTTGTGAAGCTCACCTTCTGCAGCATGAGCAACATGAATGCATGGTATTAATAGTGGAAGCAATTAAAATTTGAGATGGATGAAAAGTTGAAACGTAAAATATCACTAGAGGAACGAAGTACCTCTCATAGAGGATTATCAAAACCATCGGTTCCACTGTAAAACTCTGTCCCTCTTGAATGTCAGTGAGGGCTGATACTTACTCTGCCGCTTTTGTTTCTGGAAATCTTACCCCTGCTCATTTGTGTTGCTGTCTCCTGGTCTGTCTTCTCTCAACAGTTGAAAATGGCTCATACAGTGTGTGGCAGTTTGCTTTTAAAGGCAAAGAGCAGTTTGGATTAATTTTGGCCATCCTTTACTGAGAGCCTCCCTCAAAACTAAAATTAAAATACAGTACTCTGTTTAAATTTGTAAGGTCTGAGCGTCTCTGTGATTGTTTTAACAAAGGGCAGGAGGGTTGTGATCAGGTCACAGTGGTTGCCTCAGACAGTGATTCTTTCAGCACCTCAGTAAAAGACAACAGGGGAATCTTTGTGCTGAAATCCCACTGAGGCTGGAAGCCCCTGAGCTGCTGCAGCTCCAGCACTTACAAATGACCGTGTGCATTTGCATAATGCAGTTGTCAGTGAATTAAAATGATTGGGAACTTTCACCGAGGAGGTGGCAGCGTGACCTGGGAGTGCTCCATTCCTGGCTCCCAGTAAGTGATGCTCCAGCAGCAACCCAGCTCCGTTACCTCTGAGCTGTGCTCCTGGGGAAAGAGGGCTACTTGAGAACACATTTATCTCCATTTCTCCATAGGTTTTCTGAATGCTGTGATAAATGAATGCATTTAATAAACTGAAAATTAAAATGTGAGATAAATAGTGGTATAGATGGAGGTTGAGAGAGGCAGCAAAAAACCATGAATAAATTATTGGCTGCTAGTCAAGTACTTTAATAATTGACTCACTGATGGTAACTTCTCCCTCCTCTCTCTATCTCCCCCCCCCCCCACTAAAGAAGTGTCTTGAGTAATGAAATTACATGTTAATGCACTGAAAGAGTCTTCCTTTTTTCCCTTCTACGTTGACATAGTATCTTTTGATTGAAGAAGGTTAATTAATACTCATTTAGCTGTATTTGTTCAGTGGAAGGGTTGCTGTCGCAGTTGTGAAGCATAAATGAAACATTGCCATATGCAGATTTGGTTGAAGTTTTTCCTCTTTCTACCAAAGAATGCTTTCAAAGGTGAATTAGAGGGAGGATGATGTTTTATCGCACCCTTTTACTTAAGGATGTGCCCAGCCAAGGTCACTCAGCCCTTCATCCAGAGCAGTTTGCTTTATGCAATACCATTGCTTCTCTGCAGCATTCAGTAATGGCATTTCACAGGCATGCCAGCTTGCATGAGACCAAAACAGTAAGAATTTGGATACCAGCAGGGAAGGGAAGTAAAAGCAGGAGTAGTAAAAGGCCTGTAAAGGATAGGTTGGGGCCAGAAAGGTGAAATAAGTAATGATGAGTGATATAAGTTATGTATTGCACGTAGATGTTGGCCTAAGTGAAATGTAGTAAAATGTTCCTACAGTCAGTCCTTATAGCATATGGTTTTCTAATTAAAAAAAGGTTACTTCAGAACCAGAAATCCCTGACAAATGAAGGGAAAAGAATCTTGGTGAAAGATGCACTGAGGTAGAAACTATTAGGGGAACTTTAAATGCTGCAGCATTTCACGGTAGGGTAATTTTTAGAGATGGTTGTTCTGGAGCATATCCTGGCTGGTGACAGAAGCAAGGAAAAATTAAGTAGTTCTGATACCTCCCATGCCAAGACGCAGCTGAGCTATCTACAGTCTAGGTGACCTGGCCTTTGAAGCCTTCTTTCCCTATAATGTTCCTTTGTTCAGACCCGCTCCAGGAAGTAAAAGCTGAGTTTCTCTGCGACACCATCTGTTATTTAGGAAGAAAACTCAATAGTTCCTATAGGTAAAGCATGAGAGAGAGGAAGGTTTGCCATGCCAGACAGCACTGATTGTCAGGTGCTCAACAGTGCTTGTCCTGGGACTGGGCTTTTGCCATTCAACCTTTGATGAGTTACTTCTGTACTTCTGCCATTGCTCTTTTGAGATCTTATCAGACCTATTTCTATGAATACCTGTATGTCAAATGTGCATGAAATAATTAGTGTTCCTTGTGTGCACCTAAATGTTCTCAGCTTCAGCCCTGTATGACCTTTCTAAAACTCTTAAAGACAACATCAAGCCTCATTTGTGTATTTGCTGTATTTGTTTTAGACAGGAGAGTGCCTAGAAAGAATCCCTTGTCAGTAACATTGCATTTCTCCTCCTGTTGCCCAGCTTGGCCCCTGTTGCAGCAGGGGGAGCTGGGTGCTGCTGAGCTCTGTGCCCCCCATGTGACACAGGGCACTGAATCATTTTGCCCCTGGCTGACTTCAGGAGGCAAATGGCTTTGGCTCATTTATAAATAACAAGAGACACAGAATACAAATTTGAGACAGAGAAGGTTGAGAGGAACAGCCTGTATTTTTCATTGTTGAATCCAGTTGTCTTGGAATACCTTGTAGCTCCTGGCAGCTTCCAACTTGCCTAAAGCAGCGGTCTTTCAAAAAAGACAGAGAGACCAAAGCATTCACCAATTCCGTTTTCTGCTCTGTGAGCAATTTATTACACTAAAGATTTTTGTCAGGTTTGGACAGATCGTTGTTTCTCAGTTCTCAATTATCAATTCATGTATTCCTTAGAGAACAGGGGCCACTTTAGTTAAAGACTTCGTCAATGAGTCAACCAAAGGGTTAACCTTCCAGATGGGCCCTTTAAATGTTTCTGTCCTATAATATTTCATCTCTTGCTCCCCACAGCTGAGGCATAAGCTTGGTGCTTTTCAAATTAAATTAGATTGTGTAAGCCAGGTGTCTTGGCAGTAAAATCATGTGCAAGCCATTTTTATCCCATTAACATTGGCGTTCATCAAGGAATTGTGTTTTTCTTTCTGTGCACTCTAGGTAAGCCAGTAATGATCATAACTGAGTACATGGAGAATGGCTCCTTGGATGCCTTCCTCAGGGTAGGTGTTTTCTTCGAAAGCTAAGGAGATTTTACACTGGGAAACATTTTCTGGTTTTCTTTCTTTCTTTCTTTTCTTTTTCTTTTCTTCAGAAAGATACTGAAATTTGCACAGTTTTAAAGAAATTATGTTTGTACTTGGGAAATTCTGTTTTCTCATGTTGCTTCTATCAAAAACCAGAATAAATATAAAGTGGAAGAATATAAAATAAATTAATTTTAAAAATAGCAGGATCTTAAATAATCCATGTTTAATGTGAACAGTTCTGACTTGCTCCATTTTGGAAAGCATTGCAGTGCTGTAGACTCATTAAAATCAGATCTATTTCAAACGGGATACTGCATCACTGAAAGCTGTGACAGAACCTCTGGGTTTTTGCTTTAGTGGTGACTTATAGACACTGGTGAGGAGAGTGAGGAAATAACATTGCATTTTATTTGAGAGCAAATGGGAATCTGCTCTTCGCCAATTTCAGCAGTGGCAATAATGTCGCTTTTAGCTTAATGTTCTGTGATTTTGCTCCTTTCTCCATACGCAGAAGAACGATGGCAGATTCACAGTCATCCAGTTGGTGGGGATGCTCCGTGGCATTGGCTCAGGGATGAAGTACCTGTCTGACATGAGCTACGTGCACCGGGATCTTGCTGCTCGCAACATCCTGGTCAACAGCAACCTGGTCTGCAAAGTGTCTGATTTTGGCATGTCCCGCGTCCTGGAGGACGACCCTGAGGCAGCTTACACCACACGGGTAAGGAGGGAAGGAAACTGGCCATGTTGTCGTGCCTGCGTGTTGGTTGTGTCTGCCTGTGTGGGAGGTGACAGTGGTTTGTTTTAAAATAGCCTCAGTCACAAGTGAAAACCTCAAATCACAACCTAAAAGTAAACATTGGCCCAGGCTCCACAGCTCCTATAAATTGATGTGCTGTTGCTGCTACAGCAGTGGCCACAGCAGTATTTCTTTTCTGAGGATGTGACCTATTTATTCCTCTTGTTCCTTCATCATGATAACAGCATGTGACAGGAATCTGATGCCAGAAATTAGAGCCTGGACTTCTGTTCCTTCTGATATCTACAAATATGGTTTCCAAGTGGCTGGTCCTATTCATGTTCGATACAGCAGGTGTAGACACACCACAAAAATAAAAAAGATGCATCCACTTTTGCCCATCACAAAGCCAGTCATAAATTTGACCTAAATGATTGGGAAAAGTGCTAGGCCTGCATTCTCATTTTTTGTTTCTTTTCCATTTTATCTATATTTCAGCATCCCACTGTTAGGTAATTTTGCTAAAGCCATTTTAATATGCTGCACATGGAATAGGGTTAATGCAAGTATTCTGGCCACAAAACAATATCCCAGCCATTACCAGCCTTTGTACCAATATCTCTGATATCAACATGCACGTATGGAGAAAAATTTCGGTTTATAAAGTCTCCTTTTTTAATTGCTTATTTTCTTCTTTTTTAAATATCTGCCATTCTCCACCTGTTCTCCCTAGTGCTGAGTTTGTTTGCAGCACTCAGATCTTGCTGTTTAATCCCAACACTCATCCTTTAATGCATTCACAGCTCATTACAGGGAAGGATAGACTCCTGTAGTATTAAATGCTGGCCAGCCTTCGTATCTCTCACTCATAAGGGTAGTGAGTGGAAGAAGCAGAAGCAAAGGTCTGAAAAGCTGTATTCAGGGAAATCAGAGTTTAGACAAGCACACAAGGGCAAGCCAGAAATGACTGAAAAGCTTCTCTTTGAATTTAGCAAGTGGAGATATGGTATTGTTGGCTCTCAGGAGTAAACTACTACTAGAGAGTCAATGACATTTGCTTTACAGTCATTGTCTTCATTTGGTATCAGTAATGAAGGATCAGGAATATTTGGATTAACTCCACTGTTAAGCAGCTAAATATAAAGAGCTTATTGACAATTTTTAGAATGACAACCATGTATGAACAATGTCGATGCATCTGTGTCTGAAAGGAGGAATAAAGCTTTTGCATAAGCAGAGAGGCTGCAATAGAATGCAATTTTTAAAGCAACATTTTTTAAGAGAATGATGCCTTCTCCTTCTGCTAATAACTCATTAGAGTGAGAGCATCTTGTTGTCTCCAAGGCACATATTGCCACAACCTGATTCGTAAAGGGCCTGATGCAAAGGATGAAGCAGCTAGAAGGACCCCTTTTGGTTTCCCTTGCCTTTGGAACCAGTCCATGTTAAACACTTGAGAGATATAGTAGAACAATATACTATTAAGTATGCACACACTGCACGCAGTTATGGATAAAAGCTGTCTAGGAGATGGCTGGGAAAAAAACCTACCAAAATAAACTTAATCAAAAAAGCATAAAAGCAAATGAAAAAAAAACCCTGAAAACCTTTGTTCAGCTTAAGTCGTTCCCCAGATGGAACTGCAGGAAACCAAAAGCTCAATTAAAAACACCTTGCATTTTATTGCAANCTTCAGCATAGCGCTAAGCTGAGATCTCTTGGAGGGCTGATAAAAATACATTTAACAATTTACTGGTTCGCCTGCTCGTGACTAAAGAAAACAGATGGGCAGCATTGCCTCCTGGTTGGATCTGACAGCTTCATGGCAGGCAGGAGAGAAAGTGGATGCGTTTTTAAGAAGGGTTCTGGAGTTGTACACAAAAAAAAAATGTTGTATTTCGGATATGTAGAACAGTGTCAGCCACACTCACGACTTCATCAGTGAGTCACTGGCCTGTGGTTCTTTTCCTTGGTGGCAGGGTGGCAAGATCCCCATCAGGTGGACGGCTCCCGAGGCCATCGCCTACCGCAAGTTCACCTCGGCCAGCGACGTCTGGAGCTACGGCATCGTCATGTGGGAGGTGATGTCCTACGGAGAGAGGCCCTACTGGGACATGTCCAACCAAGATGTGAGTCTCCTTCTGAGCTTCCCCTGCGTTTTCTCTCCCTTCCCCTCCCCATGCCTTTGTCTTTGTCCTTGGATGTCTGCTGGTGTGTTTCTGTGGCAATTGCTGTATGACTATAGGATGTTTATTCCAGGCTTTTTAAAGGATATCGTGGGTGGTAGACTCTTGTTTTCTCAGGGAACCTCTCTGGAACTAAAGTTCCTGGACTACTTCAAGCTTTGTCTAAGGTCGTGGAATAGGAGAGTCTCAAGTTAGAGTCTATACCTTTTGCATGGGGTTTATTTGGTTTGGTCTTTTAAATTAAAAAAAAATAGGAGGAAAGGGAAACTGATATATTTAAACTGTCAAATCGTAATACTGTCAAGAGAAGGAAGATTTGGATGTTCATGTTATATCTTGAGTTTACTGAATGTCTTTAAGAGAAAAACACTTGATTTAATTTGGCTTCCTATTGGTAGTTAATTCTTGAAGCTCCACTATGCTTATAACTCTTCCAGTAGATTTTATTTCTTGTAGGATATCTAAATCAACACATAGGATATCCAATTCTGATTATCAGTCAGAGCATCCTTGTGACAATGGCATAGCTGTCCCCTGAGGGCATTAAAAAGCAGCTTTTGTAAATGACCATTCTTAAATTATGCATGTCCTGTTTAACTGTACCATCTGGACTAGTTCACTGTGTTCCAGGAGGGACTGTGCACAATGGCTGCTGTTCTAGAAGAGTATTTAATAATAATGCTAATAAGAGCTTTTGCTAATAGAATTTTTATTAAATGAAAAAAAAAACCCAATGAAAATGAGGCCTAGATTATCCATAATTCTTTTTTCCCAGAGGATTTACAAGCAAATAAAGGAAGAAGAAAATAGTAATCTGAATATACAGCCATGGGAGTGGTTAAGGCATTTTACAAGTCATCTGCTTTCTTCTGTGGAGCCGAACATTTTCAAAGAGTGTCTAGATACGGATGGCATTTAATCTAAATGGGGGATATAATTTTAATTTCCTTCTGATGTGAAATGTCTCTTCTGGCACCCAATCTTGCCTTCCTTTTGCTAACAGGAAGTCATCAAGACTTAGCAAGAAAATAAAACACCAGATGTGTCTCGGTTATATCAGGCATGTCTGCACAGCACAGTGGAGCTCACTGCAACAAACAGCTGTTTTTGTTAGAGCTGTTTATGTTAGGCTGGTGTTCACTGCGACTGTGCACTGCCAGACCATGTTGAAAAGCTGGCTTGAACAAGACAGGGAAAGCCAATATTACTGTCTCTGCACACTCTTTACAGTCTGTAGCATAGATGTGCCTTTTTTCCTCCTTAATGATGGCAAGAGAAGTGCTTCTCACTACAAAGCAGAAGTGGATTTCAAATTATACTCAGTGTCTATTGAATCAAGGGAAATCAAAAGGATCTTCATACTTTCTGGAGGAGTGAGAGCCACTTTGTTTGTGGTCACCGAATAGCTGCTAATAATGCAAGCATATCCCTCACTTTGTCCTCCCAGTGGATTTTAGCCACTAATTGGACAAGTCCAGAAGGAGGGAATTTAGTGCAACTCAGTCTCTGAGCACTGCGGGTCTCTAGTCTCATGGTGAGTCCTGCCAGCGGTGTCATATCGATTAATTCAGATCTGAAGGCTCCTGGGTCATGTCCCTGTCATGTCAGAATTGAGTTCTGGTCGTGTCCCATTCTCCTGAGAGAGCTAAGAAGCCATTAAAGCCTCTGGAGTGCTTTTTAGAGGGTTTGAAGTGACTTCAGTCTGAGTTTCTCTGGGTTCTGTTAAATATGAAATACATACTTAAGATGTGTTGGACTTTAGTAAGGGTTCCCATCTCTGCATTTCTTGGCTCAGAGCATACAGCAGTGAGAGAACAGGTTCTCTGCAAGGCCTCTTACTGACAGATGAGCTAGCCTGGGAGGACAAGGGAGAGGGAGTGATCTGCTGTACCTTAAAAATGATGGGGAAAATACAGTCTTAACATATTGCACCCAAAACTAACTGATAGTAAAGACTTGCTGTAGTGCTGTTGCTTCTCCAGCCCTCTGTCCAACGAGGCTCGTTGCTTGTTCCGAACCAGGACTCTTCTGTCATCCCTGTATCCCATGTGCTTTTTTGTGACAAGTTGCCCTGCCTTATCGCATGTCTGCTCTGGGTGCTGTACTCTTTTAGTTTCGAATTGCTGAGGAGAAGTGACAGTTTTGAGACCACCAGCTGTCTGAGTCCTAGTGCAATTTTCCATGTTGTATCACTTAACTGGGGATTTGTCACCGCAGTCTGGATGGCCCTAGGATAAATGGTGCTCAGCTGGTAGACTGAGCAGCGTGTGATGTTCTCTAATGTGTTCCCAATTGTGCCATTTGCAGGTGATTAAAGCCATCGAGGAAGGGTACCGGCTGCCCCCGCCCATGGACTGCCCCATCGCCCTCCACCAGCTGATGCTGGACTGCTGGCAGAAGGAGCGCAGCGACCGCCCCAAATTTGGACAGATCGTCAACATGCTGGACAAGCTCATCCGCAACCCCAACAGCCTGAAGAGGACAGGCAGCGAGAGCTCCAGGTCAGCCTGCTCTGCCAGGGTCACAGGGGAGCGCAGGGGAGGTGACAGGCAGGGTGCAGGGGACACACAGCGTGCAGGTGGCACACTGAATGCAGGTGGCACAGAGTGCAGGTGGCACACAGCTCTGCAGGGCCAGCCTGCACAGCAGCCACTGCTCAGCACAGGTGAGCACAGGGCTCTGCTGGCTCCCTGTGGCCCCCGGGGCACCCAGGCTCGCCAGCCCTGCCAGCACGAAGGGGAGTGAGCAGAGCTGCTGCTGGATCACACCAACGCTGAGCAGGTTTCCAGCACAGCCTTAAGCACATCCTGATGCAGGCATGCTCTGTTGAACGGCAAAGTTTGCTGCTTCTTTCCCTTTCTCCCCCCGGTGAAAGGGCTTGAATGGGTAGGGTCACCTCAATCAGTGCAGCTAACAGGAGTGATGTGGTTTTCTGCAGGAAAAGCACATCATCAAGTTTTATAAACCCTAGATTTGTGTAGGATTTGCAAATGAGCGTTGCAGCATTACAGCCAACGCCTCGCGGGCATTGGGAAGGTGTGGATTAATTTTTATGTGAATTTGAATTTAATTTTGTGGAAAGCCAGTTTCATGTCTCCACCAATCCGGCATTACATTTGTTTTGTTTGCTAAGCATGGTGTACCTAGTACGTGCAAGAGAAGTACAACAGAAAGGAAACTCCCAGAGTTGTAGGGTAAAACCAAAATATATTTGTTGGGACAGATCAGCAGTTTGTTTAAGCTGGTGAAACACTGCTGAAGTAATAGGAGCTTTACTGATCTCTACCAGCTTTGGTCTGTTTTTCTCAAATGTTTCTGCTTTGTTAGGTAGATTGCTTACAGCAAATATGGAAAAAAAGCTTAAAAGAAATTAAGATGATAATAGGAAAATGTTTTTTAGTAGGACGAAAGGTACAAAAATATGTATTAGACAATGCAAAATTAAGTTTCTTGAATCAGTGACGGAGTAGCAAATTCCATCTCAGCCTCCAACAGAACAACATCCATTTTTTAAACTTGTGTGTCCCTTTGTGAGTCTTGCTTACAGTGTATGTCACCAGAAGAGGGATCATTAACCCTGTGAGGCCACTATCACTATGTCTTCCAGGTTGCCCTAACTGCACTGGGAGCCTGGCAAAAATATATTCTCCCTTGAAGCTTAAATAATTTACGTGGTGAGGATCACAGTATGATCTGCTGTCATAGTTTGATTGAAGAATCACAGTATGAGCTCCTCCATTTTGCTTTCTTTTCAATTTACAGGTGCTCTTTGAAAATATATAGGTCTTCCAATAGTTAATAACCTGTTCAAGGTTATCCTGTGATATATGTAAGTTAACAGCCTATTCAAGGTCATCTCACGTTCATGGCTGTTTATAAATATTTTTCTTGTATTCAGAATAGGAATTTCAAATATGCATATAACATTATTAATATATGACTTTATACATAAAGCATAATTATATATAAAGAGGTTACCATCACTGGTCTTGTGTTAGATAATGCAGTAAAAGAGTTGAGCCAAGTATTACCCGCATGTACTCAATGCCTCAGGCAAGACCTAACCATGCTATTGCACACCTAGTCTTTGATGATGTGCATTTTCAAATAAATTGCTAAATGATAATTGTTTCGATTAGATAGATAGCAGTAATTTATAGTGCTTTAATGAAACTGTGACTTACGATATATATGAAATAATAAATGCAATATTAATAAGAGAAGAAAACGTTGTAAAAATAATTATTGGCAAAACTGTGCAAGGGAAAATGAGAAGCACATTCCACAGTGCAAACAAAGATCAAAGCTCATGTGATTCCCGCCACTCCTGGCACACACTCGGTCGGGAATGGATTGATTAAAGAGGGGATTAACTCCCTGCTGTCCTGAGTTTGACTGAATGCAGTGAGCAGACCTGGCTAGAAACAGGAGTTATCTGAACCCGCCCTGAGTTTTACCCTCCAAACCAGTCTGGCAGGGTGTGAGCTCCCAGTTCTTTGCACATACTTCAGTAGTGTTTCTATAGCTGCTGAGCTGAAGTCTGACACATGCAGGGTTGGCAAGGTCTGGCATTGCTGCCCGTGAGATACAGGCCCAGCAGGCCAAATGCCTTCCAGCATTGCCATCTTCTTTGTTTTAGGGAGTAAAAGAATTTTCTACGAACTTGGTTGTATCTGAGATGGAAATCATAAGCTGTATTGTGGTTCAAATTAGATCTCAAACCAAAAATAAAAACCTCAGGTCAAATTCATTCTTAGCAAAAATTGGCCCATTACTTTGCATCTTGTTCAGTTTCTTGCAGTGATCTGAGTTGATGTGCAGGGCCACCAGTTTCATTGGGCGCAGCCTCTTGCCCTTGCTTTCCCTCATCATTGAGGTTAATTGTTGCAGAGACCAAGCTTTGGTTTGTGGTTCATGATCCAGCTGATGCTATTTCTCTGTCCTTTCACTGTTTGGCATCCAGACCTAGCACAGCCCTGCTGGATCCCAGCTCCCCTGAGTTCTCGGCGGTCGTTTCTGTCAGTGACTGGCTCCAAGCCATGAAAATGGAGCGATACAAGGATAACTTCACAGCTGCTGGCTATACCACCCTAGAGGCTGTGGTGCATATGAACCAGGAGTAAGTACTCAGCGATATAACAAAAAAACTGGTAAATCTGGATTTAATCAGCCTCTTTTGCTTTGTGCTGCATATCATTACACTCATTAAAGGAATGGAATGCCTTTCATTTGGATGGAGGATAACTTTAAAATGCCTCCACAATGCCTCCACTTATTTAATTAAACATTTCTGTACATCTGCCTTGCTTTTGCTAATGCTGCTTGCGGTTGACTCTTAATATTTTTCTCTGCACCAGCATCTGATCCACGGTCCTCAGCCCCTCGTTCTTCTCTTGCTTTCCACAGGGACCTGGCCAGGATCGGGATCACGGCCCTGGCGCACCAGAACAAGATCCTGAGCAGCGTCCAAGCGATGCGCACCCAAATGCAACAGATGCACGGCAGGATGGTTCCCGTCTGAGCCAGCACTGAATAAACTCAGAACTCTTGAAATTAGTTTACCTCATCCATGCACTTTAATTGAAGAACTGCACTTTTTTTACTTCGTCTCCTCGCCCGTCGAAATAAAGATCTGCAGCATTGCTTGATGTACAGATTGCGGAACCCGAGCGTGTGTGTTGGGAGGGGGGCCTCCAGAAATGACAAGCCGTCATTTGAAACCAGACCTGGAACAAATTGTTTCTTGGAACATTCTTCTCTGTTGATCAATGATATGTAAAATACATGTATCTATATAAATATAAAGTCACATTCAAGTTTTGATGCTATGTTTGCTGCCAGATACTGTGCTTAAAAAACAACACCATTACTTTCCTTCTCCCTGTGACCTGTA
Organism: Oxylabes madagascariensis; assembly: GCA_013400675.1. Taxonomy (NCBI): domain Eukaryota; kingdom Metazoa; phylum Chordata; class Aves; order Passeriformes; family Timaliidae; genus Oxylabes; species Oxylabes madagascariensis. Next base: position 14,964 of record VYZR01070815.1, read on the forward strand.
GGATTACAACCATAGTGTTTTATTTGTGGGTGAAACCACCATTGTGTATCTTTCACTGGAATGAAGAACCTGCCCTAGGATATTCTTTGCAGACTTGATGCATCACTAACACCTTGCAGAAACCTCGGTGAGAATATCGTGTGGCTAATCAGTGCCTGCCAATTAGTGATCTACCCGTTCATGGGCTTGAGACATGAAGCGACCCACCTTGTGGATTACTGGGCAAAACTGGACTTCTGGGGAGGTTCTTGGCTGTTGTGCCGTGCTGAAGCCTACCATTGAAAGACTTTTGTGACCGTCTTGCCAGTAGTCAGCTGTGACAATCGTGGCTGTGGAGCTTTCAGACTTCTTTTCTCTTTCAAGAAGCTTTCTCCCTTTGCCTCACGGAAGGTCAGTGGAACTACAGTGTCCAACATGTTCATGGTGCTTTATTTTGTAAGATGTGCTAGGATTTCATCACTGTTGGGGGAAAATAAAAGCTGCTGTGGTATGTGTTGTTTGGGGTTCCTAACTGGTTTAAGAATCTGTGCTGGTTTACCAGACTAATTGCTGAGCCTTGCCCATTGTTTGCTCTATTTTATGGCAGTGAAAATTGCGTTATCTCAAATTGCTCTCAAGCTGTTGTCTGGTACAGTGTGCAGACAAGGTGTAGGAGTGTCTTGGGGCTCAGCTCAGTGCTGAGAGCTTGACCTCACTTCACACTGAGAGCAGTAGGGATGCCCTTATGGTGTGGTTGGAAAAACTCAACATGAATGGATGCTATAGTGTAAAGTAAAAATACTCATAAATGCACCAAGAAGAGCCAAAGACTTCCTGCACTCATGAACAGCAGTAAAAGCAATATTTGGGTTTTGGAAAGATGCATTTCAGTTGTGGTGTCAGTGTTTTTATGGGAAGGGGAGCAGAAAGAAATGGGATTGTGCATGCAGCCTTGCAGGTTTTGTGCAGTTTGGGTGTCAGGCATGGTGGCAGCTCTGTGCAATGCAGCAGTGTAACAGCTCATGCACCACAATCCTGTTGGATCTGTTGTGGGAATTAAAATCCACTTTGGAAGCCAGCCCTGTAGGGTGGGTATTTGGGATTATCAGGGCAGCTGTGCATGTGAGTGCCAGGTGCAGACTGCACAGCTGGGGCCTGACACCCCTCTGCAGGTATGGCCAACAAGATGGAGCATGGAGAAGCTGCCCTCTGCCTCCTCTAGGGAGTAGGTGGAAGTTGAGTGACTGAAAGCATCCCCTGGGTTGCTAGGTGGAGGAAACTGCTAGGGCAATGTGGTTGTCCTCAGTAAGTCACACAGGTTAAAGTTTTATCCAGTAAAACTCTGAACACAGAGCTTGCATTTATTTGTCATGAAGCTTTTATTACTCTTTCTGAACAGAGTATGTAAGTTAGATTCCTTTAAAGTCCTTCTGAGGACCAAAGTGATGAGATGACCTTAGAAAAAAGATGGGCCACTTACTCTGTGCTGAGTAGGAGGAGGATTCTCATGACATGTCCTTTAGAACTGACATTGCATTTCAGCTGTGCCAGGCACAATGTCAGAAAGGTGAGATTTATAGTTTAATGGCAATCAGACTGGTTCTTTAGTCTATAATATTTTGGTCCTACTCCACACCTGACAGCAAATTCAGAAATGATTTAGTGGCTTTATATGTCAAACTTTCTTAATAATTGAGTTTATCCTAAATCCAAAACAGTTCACTCAGTTGGACAAATCACACATACTATATTGTCACTCACATCACTTTTTGTCACTTTTAACAATAACTTGCTGATTTTAACCACTAACTCTCCCTCACTCCCAACTCTCTCAGAGAACAACTTGTTCTGAATATGAGATGCTAAATTTGGATCCTGTCAAGTCATGACAGTTCAGTATAAACTGTTCTGCAGTATTACTTATAAAAGCTTTTCCATTTCAAGAAATTTAAGATTTCTTAAAAAAAATCTACTTAAACCAGCATGTTTTAATGTCACTTTGCCAGGCAACATAAGAGTAGCTAGTTACTCATTTTAAAGACCTGACATTTGTACTTCCAGCAGGAAAAATTCTTCTGCCTCTCAAGTGCAGAGATACTTGAAGTTTCCTTGCTGTAAATCTGTTGCGTTCTGTTGAGATCATCTTTTTATCTAAAACCAAAATACACCCAATTTTCTGGCCAGTTTGTTAAATTGCTGTCTTGGAGTCTAGTAGTGGTAATTCAAAACAGTGCAATATTTTCCACACAAAATGGAAAACTGTGTCCCTATAGAATGAAAACTGTGAAGGCAGCTCAGATGCTGGGTTTTCAGCACTGCCACTGGTGGTTGTGTTTCCTGTGATAAAATATGGCCAGTGAGGGGCATCCACTGGAATGTGATTTTAGCTTGAAGAGAGCAGATGGAAGGAAAAAAGGTGGCCCATGTAAATATAGATAGAAAGATAGATTGGTTGATTGCATATCTGCATGTAAGGTATGCTATGGAAGCAAGACTTTGAAGTAGTGTGAGGGAAGGCAAAGGGTTCCCACCCTTTGAGCACTGCCCTTTGGGCAGGTCTGGGTGTTCGTGTTGGTACATGTGGTTTAATAAATTTAATTTGGGTTCTCTTTTTGTGCAGGGAAATGGATTTTGCTTTCACAGCCTCGTTAGCCCGTCCTGTTGATCACATTGACCGTGGAGGAACACAGGCTACACATGAAGCTTTCTGGACCCACAGTTGCGTCTTCCATAGCACTGATTCTGGAAAACACATGCTGAGCAGCCATCGGTCCCCGAAGAGAGTGTGACTTCTACTTTCTCTTTTTTTTTCTGGGCCACCCACTCCGTTGTTTTTCTCCACTGAGTGATAACTGACTCGTTAAGACTCAGCACGCAGTTGTCACTTGAGGAATGTACTGTGTCAAAGCCCTACAGACTTCTGGATTTTGTTTTTTCTCCTCTTCTGCATTCTCTGCTTACCTTTGATTTTATTTATATATTTTGTTGTTGTCTCTCCTCATTCCCCTGGCTGTCACCGCTGCATCCCGGACGAATGAAGGTGACAGAGTGCTACACATTTTACCATGGACACCAGGCCAGGTGCCACAGCAAAGAGCCCAGTTCCTGTGAGCTGCCTGTGTACATTGCTGAAGTGACATTTTACACTAAAGGTGCCATTGCAGTGATATAAGTATATTTTTTTCCTTGAGTGGATAATGGATTATTATCTCCTCCGAAAGGTGCGTACGTGTGCTTGTGTACGTGTGTTGGCGTGCAAGTCACCTCGTGTGTAGAGCTGCCTGTGAATGTGCCCCAAACACCTCTGGAAGCACAGGAGTCCCCTGTCCTATCAGACCAGGCCGACAGCTCATGTCTGAAACGATAGCAAGAACACACACATTAAAAAGTGTCGAAATTTCTGTA